>JAQJVL010002581.1:0-52933 GCA_035578905.1 Stictocephala bisonia
GTTCCAAGGCCGCTGTACGGTGCCGAGCCACTCTACATGTGGAATAAATGTTATTTTATGTTCTCCCTCACAATATTATGGTAATTTACTTTATCACACGTTCAATATTTTGAAATGTTATCCTTATTTATTTTTTTACATTATATTCGTTTTTGCTTACACTTTTCATTAATTGATTTCTTTAGTAAGTAGATCGTAAACAGTAAATGTGTGTTAGCCCAGATGTCACTGAAGACCTGTTCCGAGAACCCAACTCATCTGGTTCATTAACTTACATGTGTCTTTGATGTTCTTTGGACAACCACTTCTTTGTCACTTTCTTTGACAGCATCTGAGGACAGTTTGCATCAGGATTTAACAGACTAAGTAAAAACAACAGCCTTCCTTTTTCTATTAATAACAAGTATAATGATGTTGATGAACTTAGTTGTGATTAGCCGGTGCTTTGTGGTATGCGCAGTCTTGCATGTGTCAGGTGAACTGATGAAAAATTAAACCGTTTACCTTAAAGCCTTAACAATATCTAATGGCAGGTTCTGATGGACCTTTAAGAACTTCAAGTGACCTCGAGTAGTGGTTCTGATGGACCCTTAAGAACTTCAAGTGATCTCGAGTAGTGGGGTCTGATGGAACTGTATGAACTTCATGGAATCCTGATGGATGATTAAGGATTGTTTTATAAATACGAGACTTGAAAAAATGCATTTCCGTGGCCAACATACTAAGAAACTGAATAAAAAGAGAATGCTAAAGGATATTATTTGTCTTTGCCAATTTGTGATAGCAGCCTAAAAAGCTGACAACCCCTTGGTAGTTTGTCAAATTATGTAACAAATATTTTGGAAACATTTTTCTGAATCTGAAGAGTTACATTTAAAATCTTGACGGAACAATTATCATTTAGTGCTAAAATATTTACAATCTCAACGTCTACATTAAGTCACTCATGCCTGTGATTATATCTATACTCACATCTGACTGATGAGAACGCAGGAGAACGCGTAGGGCTTTTAGTGTAGATTGATGCTTTTATGGTGTCTGTACTTGAGAGAACGGGCTCTTGAAATGAAATATAAAGCCCTGGAGCATTTTAGCTAATGTTTTGTTTTAAAGTCACCAGAGGCAACTTATCCCAGTTGAAATAAGTGTTTCAGACAAATGTGCTCTTATAAATAATAATCATATAAATCTATAGCTTTATAATTAATCATACAACAATATTAGTTTTAGCATAAATAATAGTGACATATATAAAAAACATTTCAATTCTAAAAGGTTTAATATTCATAAACTTGTAGTAAAATAAGTACTAAGTGTAATTGTTAGTTGTTGGTATCAGTCAAGAATCTAGGATCAATTCCTCGCAATAACCTGATAAGTTATTTAAAATCGTGATACACTATTATATCATTTGTTTTCTGTGACTTTTTTATAATATAAGATGATACTAAAAACGCTGTTTTATACCAAAATAACACATGGCTTTACCTTACAAAATATCACATCAAACAGTAAACTATTAAAAAAACCTTCCAGTTTTATCCCCCTTTTACGTAATATGGAATATTAATAATACCCGAGGATGGTACAACTGGGAATCCAAAACGAATCTTACCCCAATTACTGTGTACTGCGCTGTAATTCACAAGATAATTCACCTGACATATACCTTGACACAGTCTCACAATACGGTCTGACTGTGATTTAGGTTATTTGGATCTTAGTAGCTCACCGTAGGACTTTTAATAGATATTAAGACAAGTTAGCTTTGAGATTGTTGATAGTTTAATTCTGAGCATTAAATATAATTTTGATTACCTGGACAAAATACACTTTTAACATTAATGTTGATTCCGTATAAAGCAAATTAAACAGGGTTTTTGATAAACGTTATAAATAATACTAACCGACATACGACTGGACTTTACGGATGTGGTATCTTGTCGGTTAGTACGCCAAAATAATTTTATGTTATTGATAAAGCCATGGATATTGTGAAAATAAAAGAACGGAGTAGAACTTAACTTACCATACTAAGTGGTAAGATTCCACGTAATGCTGTACGTGACTTAGTTGACCTGGCTGTTCCACGTAATGCTGTACGTGACTTAGTTGCTCTGGATGTTCCACGTAACGATGTACGTGACTTAGTTGCCCTGGCTGTTCCACGTAATACCGTACGTGACTTAGTTGACCTGGCTGTTCCACGTAACGCTGTACGTGACTTAGTTGCCCTGGCTGTTCCACGTAATACTGTACGTGACTTAGTTGCCCTGACTATTCCACGTAATACTGTACGTGACTTAGTTGCCTTGGCTGTTCCACGTAATGCTGTACGTGACTTAGTTGCCCTGGCTGTTCCACGTAATACTGTACGTGACTTAGTTGCCCTGGATGTTCCACGTAATGTTGTACACGACTTACTTGCCTTGGCTGTTACACGTAATACTGTACGTGACTTAGTTGCCCTGGCTGTTCCACGTAATTCTGTACGTGACTTAGTTGCCCTGGCTATTCCACGTAATACTGTACGTGACTTAGTTGCCCTGGATGTTCCACGTAATGTTGTACACGACTTACTTGCCTTGGCTGTTCAACGTAATACTGTACGTGACTTAGTTGCCCTGGCTGTTCCACGTAATGCTGTACGTGACTTAGTTGTCCTGGCTGTTCCACGTAATGCTGTACGTGACTTAGTTGCCCTGGCTGTTCCACGTAATGCTGTACGTGACTTAGTTGCCCTGGTTGTTCCACGTAATACTGTACGTGACTTAGTTGCCCTGGCTGTTCCACGTAATACTGTACGTGACATAGTTGCCCTGGCTGTTCCACGTAATGCTGTACGTGACTTAGTTGCCCTGGCTGTTGGGCATAATAATTGGCACTACTGAATAGTTGACCTTGGTAAAAATTACTACAATTATTCATCTACACTCAATTGCCTCTCATATTCACCCATATCTCTAATATCGGTGTCTTAATGATGCATAATGAATAATAATAATAAACAAATTTGAGAATAGATACTCGTACCAGTATCCCCATTGAGGGACAAGTCTGTGTGCTACTTGCAACACTGTATCCCCACTGAGGGACAAGTCTATGTGCTACTTGCGACACCCTATCCCCACTGAGCGACAAGTCTGTGTGCTACTTGCAACACCGTATCCCCAGTAAGGACAAGTCTGTGCGCTACTTGCAACACCGTATCCCCACTGAAGGAGAAGTATATGTGCTACTTGCGACACCCTATCACCACTGAGCGACAAGTCTGTGTGCTACTTGCAACACCGTATCCCCACTGAGGGACAAGTCTATGTGCTATTTGTGACACCCTATCCCCACTGAGCGACAAGTCTGAGTGCTACTTGCAATACCGTATCCCCACTAAGGACAAGTCTGTGCGCTACTTGCAACACCGTATCCCCACTGAAGGACAAGTATATGTGCTACTTGCGACAACCTATCCCCACTGAGCGACAAGTCTGTGTGCTACTTGCAACACCGTATCCCAACTGAGGGACAAGTCTTTGCGCTACTTGCAACACCGTATTCTGACTGAGGGACAATTCTATGTGCTAATTGCGACACCCTATCCCCACTGAGTGACAAGACGGTGTGCTACTTGCAACACCGTATCCCCACTGAGGGACAAGTCTGTGCGCTACTTGCAACACCATGTCTCCACTGAGGGACAAGTCTGTGCGCTACTAGCAACACCGTATCCCCACTGAGGGACAAGTCTGTGTGCTACTTGCAACACCGTATTCCGACTGAGGGACAATTCTGTGTGCTACTTGCAACACCATATCCCCACTAAGGAAAAGTCTGTGCGCTAATTGCAACACCGTATCCCCACTGAGGGACAAGTCTGTGTGCTACTTGTCCAAAATGTTTGCAACAAATAACATTTTACATGTACTACGAGTAAGTTTTGTTTTAGAAGGATCAGACATAACATTAAAATGATTCCAAAAAGTATTAAATTTATTTGTTTCAAAAGTTTAAAGATAAAAATAACAATATCAAAAAGGTACTTTAACGACTCTAATATTATTCATTGGAAAGTATATCTAGGCAGGTTTGTTAGAAATCTGTCATCTATCGAATCACAGTCCTATATCAATTACTCTAATAATTCAACAAGGACTTTGTAACGATGGCGATGGTTGGAACATGGGAATATCCTTGCAGCAGATTCAAGTAGTGTGGCACATAAGTTATTCATACAGTAGGTGACATCACGCAAGATGTATCACCTTCAGCCAACCGGAACATGTATACACAGCTGTTTTATTGTATTATTCCACACTTATGTAAGGGATTCATTCAAATCAATTACTCTATACAACAATAAGCCCTTACAATAACTATATATACCTTAACTTTTTTAAATTTTTTGTTCGTATTTTTGCCTATTTCATTTGCATATATGGATTCATTTATAAATTACTTACAGATTATTACAGGCCTGCAAGATTAAGGCATAATATTGATTTGTACATATGAAAATAAATGTAACGTAATTTTTTGTGTAAGGAATATATGTAAAGATACCGTCCCTGGACTAAATCTTTCAAACTGTTCCCTATATATGAACTCAACCTACATGTACGTATGTTGCTGATGGCTTTCCCACCCACCCCATGTTAAAATGTTCCTATGGTGGCTGGGTGAGATCTTCAACTTTATGTATATGGGCAATAAGAGAGTTATAAATTTCGTGTCCATGGGTGAGTGAGAGACATAAACTTTATGTCTATGCGTCACTGAGAGACATCAGTCAACTTTGTGGCTATGGGTGGCAGGGAGTACCGTCAACGTCAAGTAGATGGATCGATGGGAGACTATTAACTTTGTTTCTATGGGTGGCAGGGAGGACCACCAACATCAAGTGGATGGATCGATTGGAGACTATCAACTATGTGTGTATGGGTCACTGAGAGAGCCATCAATCTTGTGTCTATGGGTGGCAGGGAGAACCGTCAACGTCAAGTGGATGGATCGATGAGAGACTATCAACTTTGTGTGTATGGGTGGCAGGGAGGACTGTCAACGTCAAGTGGATGAATCGATTGCAGACTATCAACGTTGTGTGTATGTGTGAGTAAGAGACATCAATCAACATTGTGTCTATGGGTGGCAGGGAGGACCGTCAACGTCAAGTGGATGGATTGATGGGAGACTATCAACTTTGTGTGTATAGGTCACTGAGAGAGCCATCAATCTTGTGTATATGGGTGGCAGGGAGGGCCGTTAACGTCAAGTGGGTGGATCAATGGGAGACTATCAACCATGTGTATATGGTTGGTTGAGAGGACCGTCAATGTTAAGTGGATGGATCGATGGGAGATTATCAACTTTGTGTGTTTGGATCGCTGAGAGAGCCATCAATCTTGTGTGAATGGCTGTGGGTGGGAGGATCATCAACTCTTAGTGTTCACAAAGGGGAGGCATCATTGTTTGTTTGTAGGTAGGTGGGAGAATCATTAACATTATACTAATTAATCAATATCGCCAATCATGACAGACATACCTGTATAAAATAAAACTTTAAACATTAATTTAATATCTAGTTGATTTTCCCCTTTTTTATCTGTATTTGAATAATAAAAACAGTTTTTATAAGGTAACTTGTTGATAGAAAGTGATAGAAGATCTTCTATTGTAATTTTCCTATGGTTTTTTTATTTCATTTTTTTATTTATTATTTATTTTTTTTTTTTATTTATTCATTCATAAGACGCCGATCGTCAAGATATGGGCGAATATGGATTTCGAATGAGTGTGTTGAGTGTAGATGAGCGAATGTTACAAACTAAGGCCGACTATTTTTCAGAAAGTGTCATTAATTAATAGCCCAATGACAAATGAACAGCCGGTGATTTTATCAGCTGATCCTTCTCAAAATGTATTGACTCTGATTGGGATCGACCTGAGAACCTTTAGCACATGAAGCTGGGATTAAACCAATTACGCTACCGACCAATTTAATGTTAACTTGTTATTTAGTTTTTCACAAATTGTGAACTAGTTTTGTACAATATTTTTACAATATAACACCAATAGGATGTATTTTAACATACGTAAAAAAAATCATTTATATCTTCTTTTATCCGATGCTGCATAGGCTGCCCTACTGACACATGGAGAATGTAATTAGTTATTTTAAAGTCAGTTCCTTCAACCTGTCCCAATATCTTGGCATGATTTGTGATTATAATAAAAAATTACTTCTGTCTTTGCACGATATTATCTTTGTTCCTTCATTCATTATAGGGTCTGTAGTTTTTTGTTACCAATTATTCCTTTACGCCATATTGACATTATTTTGAATGTCAGTCTGTACTTTTCATATCTAATAAGTACAACAGTTGGACAATTGATGTAATTAATATTGTTTCTTTCTCCAAGGGATTATCATACTCTGAAACGTAGTGTAAATGTATTACGTAACATATATCATTGGTGTATTAAACATAATACGTGTTACGTGCTCTTACATATACCATCTTGTTTTATACGTAAGCAACTGTTACAAAAAGGTACAATGAAACAATTGTAATCCAACAAATATAGTAAAGTGATCAATAAGGGGATCCTGATTATTGTATTAGTCAGGAAAGTTCTATTGTCTTCTTTAGTTCATATTTAATAAATTATTAGTAGTCTGTCAAAAGAGTATTTTGTGGGTCGCATATTTTGAATAAAACTTATATTGATTGTGTTTATGGTTATGTGTGATTGTGTTTATGGTTATGTGTGATTGTGTATATGGTTATGTGTGATTGTGTTTATGGTTATGTGTGATTGAAATTAGTTATGCGGATATTTCATGAGAGTTAACTTCTTTGACATACAATTGTTTTTGGATAGAGTTTGTTTATTTTGGCAAAGAACTGTAATGGCTATTTGGAAGGTGGATAGTAAACTGTTGTATAAAACATTCTTTTTCTAAAAGTGAACCAAAGAGACTAGAGAATGGGGGGGGGGTAATTTTGCAAGGTTAATATTTACATAGCTCATGGGGTAGAGGATGTTTAAACTCCCCTGACAAACTGAGACTAAAGAAAATAGTACATGTCCTTATATATTCTTCGAATAACTTTCAAAACGTATGTTCAAAACCCATACAATAGTGTATTCAAGCGTCTCATCATATTAATAAATAATTTATTTGTATCAAAATGTTACAAACGATTTTCTTTATTTGTCTAAAATTTATAAACGGAGAACTTAGTATTATATGTATTAGACATATAGCATTTTGACAATTGAAGCTGAATAGATAACACCTTAAGCACTTTACAAAATATTATTCAGTTTCAAAACACCGATATCTAACGGTCGATGGTTAATTTAAAATTATATATACATACTAATAAACACCAGTATTTGTCCTAACTATCTACATACATACTACTTCAGTATTTGTCCTAACTATCTACATACATACTGCTTCAGTATTTGTCCTAACTATCTACATACATACTACTTCAGTATTTGTCCTAACTGTTTACATACATACTACTTCAGTATTTGTCCTAACTATCTACATACATACTGCTTCAGTATTTGTCCTAACTATCTACATACATACTGCTTCAGTATTTGTCCTAACTATCTACATACATACTACTTCAGTATTTGTCCTAACTATCTACATACATACTACTTCAGTATTTGTCCTAACTATCTACATACATACTACTTCAGTATTTGTCCTAACTATCTACATACATACTACTTCAGTATTTGTCCTAACTATCTACATACATACTACTTCAGTATTTGTCCTAACTATCTACATACATACTACTTCATTATTTGTCCTAACTATCTACATACATACTGCTTCAGTATTTGTCCTAACTATCTACATACATACTGCTTCAGTATTTGTCCTAACTATCTACATACATACATCTTCATTATTTGTCCTAACTATCTACATACATACAGCTTCATTATTTGTCCTAATTATCTACATACATACAGCTTCATTATTTGTCCTAACTATCTACATACATACAGCTTCATTATTTGTCCTAACTATCTACATACATACTGCTTCAGTATTTGCAATTTTAACAAGCTTTAAAATAAAATTGTATTACACTATATAATATATATTCGGAGACCACTATATAATATTACATTTGAATACACTAAACTAGTAGATGCATTACACTATAAATCACCAACACGCGATTAAGGCCAATATAGTCCGTATAATCCAACCAATACTCTGTAAGGAGATAGCTGACGACTACTCCCATTTTCCTGTCCGATGAACTGACTGCAACTCTTGATGTTCCATAACGAACAGTCAAACAACAAAAAAACCCCTTCCCTTGGAAGAGGGATTCTTATGTAAGTAAAAAATATCAATATTTTTCACTTTAAAATAAATATTGTTTTATACATTTAAATAACTGCTACTGAAATTTTATTTTAACGTACTTGATAAAATAATGAAGTAAAATAAAAGATTTATGATAAATGGTGATACTAGAAGTGAAATAGAATACATTACATTTGATGGCTGATGTTGGCGGTTGTTTACGAGTTGCGACAGAATATACCTAGTTCATAAAGGTATGTTCGAGTTGCGACCAGAGGTAAAGAGGGCCATGGCACTAATGCTCGAGTTGCGACTAGAGTTAAAGAGGGCCATGACACTAATGCTCGAGTTGCGACAAGAGTTAAGAGGGCCATGGCACGAATGCACGAGTTGCGACAAGAGTTAAGTGGGCCGTGGCACTAATGCTCGAGTTGCGACAAGAGTTAAGAGGGCTATGGCACTAATGCTCGAGTTGCGACAAGAGTTAAAGAGGGCCATGCCACTTGAAGAGGTCATTGAACCCTTCCCCCTCTGGATGCTCAATATACTCATTCGTCCGTTGGTGATAGGTTTGTGATTGTGGTGTTCAGTTTTATTTTCGTGGAGTGAATGGCTTATTACGTGTTATTACAGTCTTTTGTTTGTTTAATGTGTGGTAAAATTTATTTTTATTTATTAATTTTTTTAGCCTGCCTATTATAGGAACATTTTAGATATGTTGAAAGATTTTTATAAACTTTCTGGTTTACTATAATTTGTCAAATTTAAATATTATTATGGTGCAAAACCATTTAATAAAATACATTATTTTTCGAATAATTGTTTTGTTTTCAGGTATATTCTTGTATTAATACTTATAGGATACAGGTCTCTTATAGGACTCAACTGTAATATAGTGTTTACATTTTTTATACCAACGATTATGTATTTTACTGTGCGTTATCCTCAAGTACATTATCTAAAATAATGATATAGTGATACTAAACTATTGTAAGGCTGAAATGTTTGCGGTTTTATATTTTGATGCATTTCTTTAAAACAAAATTAATCCCACGACAACTAATTGATTAACTAGTAAAACATTTCTTTTAATATTGTGAACAATAAATGAATATTAATGCTTTTATATACAGTATATTGTAGTGTAAGTGTTAGTAAAATTATGTTACTTGCCCTACTCTTAGAATAAATTTTGTATTGAAGAGAATATTAAAATATAAAGAATGTGGAGGTTGTAGTTTTCTAGTTATAATTAAAAAATAAATTCACAGCTTTCAAAGTAATATAATATAATAGGACCGTTCCCAGTAAAAATAATTTAGTAAATTAGTTATTACTCCCCATAAAACATGTAAAACTAAGAATGTTTTCTTAAATTACAAATATTTTATTTAAGTTTTATTTGAACAAAACAAGAAAGTTCGAATCATTTACATATTAAACGTTTGTCTATTATCTCAAATCTATATTTAGAATTAAATCTAGTACCATGTTCAAAAATGTATTTTTTAAAACATTATCGTAATTTTTCATTTTCCAGTCAGGCGCCACCAGACGCCAGTCTGACAGCCCTGGCGGTCTCTGATAGACGAGCTCCATATCAGCTCACTGACCAGGAAAATAATGTTGCCTTATTTTCTGCAGCAAGCTAACGATCTTTATGGAAAAATAAAAAAATGTCAAAACGTAAATCTTTACACCAACAATATATTAATTAATATTATGGACTCTACCTCCAAAATGTAACTGCCATACATTTTAAAAAGGCATCTTAGTTAAATTACTAACGGTAAATAAACCAGGAAACTTTTTCAGATGACTGTTAATAATAATTCGATGTTTGTTATGAGTAATCCATACTAGTAGTTATACGATTTTATAAATCAACAAACATTTCCTTCGCGACTAATTAATAATTAACAGCGGTCTCGAACTACATGGTGTTGCAGTCTGGGCATTATACTTGTTTGTAAATTATTAAACGATAGTTAGAAACCAACAGTCATAATATACATATATTCATTTATATGTTACCGAACAATCATTACAACCAACAGTTACAATATACTTATATTTATTCATATGTTACCAAACAATCATTACAACCAACAGTTACAATGTACTTATATTTATTCATATGTTACCAAACAAGCATTACAACCAACAGTTACAATATACTTATATTTATTCATATGTTACCAAACAATCATTACAACCAACATATACAATATACTTATATTTATTTATACGATACTGAACAATCATTACAACCAACAGATACAATATACTTATATTTATTCATATGTTACCAAACAATCATTACAACCAACATATACAATATACTTATATTTATTTATACGATACTGAACAATCATTACAACCAACAGATACAATATACTTATATTTATTCATATGTTACCAAACAATCATTACAACCAACAGTTACAATATACTTATATTTATTCATATGTTACCAAACAATCATTACAACCAACATATACAATATACTTATATTTATTTATACGATACTGAACAATCATTACAACCAACAGTTACAATATACTTATATTTATTCATATGTTACCAAACAATCATTACAACCAACATATACAATATACTTATATTTATTTATACGATACTGAACATTCATTACAACCAACAGATACAATATACTTATATTTATTCATATGTTACCAAACAATCATTACAACCAACATATACAATATACTTATATTTATTTATACGATACTGAACAATCATTACAACCAACAGATACAATATACTTATATTTATTCATATTTTACCAAACAATCATTACAACCAACAGTTACAATATACTTATATTTATTCATATGTTACCAAACAATCATTACAACCAACAGATACAATATACTTATATTTATTCATATGTTACCAAACAATCATTACAACCAACATATACAATATACTTATATTTATTTATACGATACTGAACAATCATTACAACCAACAGATACAATATACTTATATTTATTCATATGTTACCAAACAATCATTACAACCAACAGTTACAATATACTATTATTTATTCATATGTTACCAAACAATCATTACAACCAACAGATACAATATATTTATATTTATTCATATGTTACCAAACAATCATTACAACCAACAGATACAATATACTTATATTTATTTATTCGATACCGAACAATCATTACAACCAACAGTTGCAATATACTTATATTTCTTCATATGTTACCGTACAATCATTACAACCAACAGATACAATATACTTATATTTATTCTTATGTTACCAAACAATCATTACAACCAACATATACAATATACTTATATTTATTTATACGATACTGAACAATCATTACAACCAACAGTTACAATATACTTATATTTCTTCATACGTTACCAAACATATTTATAGTTTTTTAATTAGCATAATACGTGTTGGTACATATACAGTACAAGTAAACGTTACACAACACAAATTTATTACAATATAAGCACAAAATGCACAAATATATTACAATACAAGTAAAAAATGCACAAATATTATGGTGATCGATTTTGGTGAACCACGCTCACCTTCCTCAGACCAGAGGGATTCACAAAAGAATCTTTTTGTGAATCCCTTTTGTGAATCCCTCTGGTCTGAGGAAGGTGAGCGTGGTTCACTGAAATCGATCACCATAATATTTGTGCATTTTGTACTTGAATTGTAATATATTTGTGCATTTTGTACTTATATTGTAATAATTTGTGTTGGGTGACGTTTACTTGTACTGTACTTATATTTATTTATACGTTACCGAACAATCATTACAACCAACAGTTACAATATACTTATATTTATTTATATGTTACCAACTTACTTACAACCAACAGTTATAATATACTTATATTTATTTATACGTATTTATACGTTACCGAACAATAATTACAGCCAACAGTTACAATATTCTTATATTTATTTGTAAGTTACCAACCAACTTACAACCAACAGTTACAATATACGTATATTTATTTATATTTTACCGAACAATAATTAGCAACCAACAGTTACAATATACTTATATTTATTTATACGTTACCGAACAATCATTACAACCAACAGTTACAATATACTTACATTTATTTAAGCTATATTTAAGAGGGTATCTTTTTAACTTTATATTTTTTTTATACATTCTAAATGTTTACTGCCAAAATTAAACAAATTTAATGGGACTCTATTCATTCTGGGATTTTTGTGTATTTTTATGCGTGCTCTGGGGTGAAATTTTTGACATCAATTAAACTAAATTCGTTTATTTGTTTGAAATTTTAATTTTATGAAAGGTATGACGATTGTCAGGCAATAACTGTAGTTCACTTCACTGTTGTACTTCCAATGATGAGTACTTGTAATAGGAAGGAGCAATTTTGTAAAGATTGCAACTAATCTAATTTATTTATTACTTCATTGCAAAAGTACGTTTAAGAATTAATTATGTTTAATATTTTAATACCAATATAGGCCTTGAAATCATTTTCAGGTAAATTTCAATTGAATAGAGATCGTGTTTGGTTGGTTATAATCTAAAGTTATAAAACGTTTTTAGTAAGTTGATTTAAGGAATTTTAATATGTTTACAGTCAAATTTATTTTATACTGAGACCTACGCTTTGCTGAGCTAAAAGTTCAATTGCTCACTTGTTTTTAATTCTAAACTGTCTTTAAAATATTCTGTGTCATACGATTGTCATCTGTTTGGAACTTGTAAGAATTACACACTTTAAAGATGGATTTTTTCTGATAGTTTTCCTAAAAACAATTAGGATAGTTCACAAACCTAAGTTGACGATAATTTTAATATACTTTCACATAAAAAATTTTAATGTAATTTTTTAATAGTTCACATATACTTTTGATAAATAATTATAGAAACTCCTCCTCGGGCCTGGCTGTGAGCAATACAATACATTATTCCCATGAGATATATTAGGCCTATAATCAACTAAAAAAGTATTCAAAGTAACGAGAAGTTATCATAGATTATTAAACTTCACTAGATTTTTTCGTGATGATACAAAACTAAAAAAATTAATATGGAAATGGATATATGGAATATGATGTTATTTCAACAGTATACATTTTAACTGTTTTATTAGTTATGAAGTTACTAGAATAAACAATACTAAATGAATCAAGTACCTTTACATATAATTAAGTATAGTATAATAGTTTATTTATAAATTAATTATTGTTTTCTAAACTATCTTTTTAACTTTTCATTTTTTAATCTTAAAATTATCTAACTTACACAGACGTCATGTTTATACGGATAGGTGGGAGTCAATACCACCATGTGTATATGAATAGGTTGGAGTTAATACCACCATGTGTATATGGGTTGGTGGGAGTTATTACCACCATGTGTATATGGATTGGTGGGAGTTATTACCACCATGTTTATATGGATTGGTGGGAGTTATTACCACCATGTGTATATGGATTGGTGGGAGTTATTACCACCATGTTTATATGGATTGGTGGGAGTTATTACCACCATGTGTATATGGATTGGTGGGAGTTATTACCACCATGTGTATATGGATTGGTGGGAGTTATTACCACCATGTGTATATGGATTGGTGGGAGTTATTACCACCATGTTTATATGGATTGGTGGGAGTTATTACCACCATGTTTATATGGATTGGTGGGAGTTATTACCACCATGTGTATATGGATTGGTGGGAGTTATTACCACCATGTTTATATGGATTGGTGGGAGTTATTACCACCATGTTTATATGGATTGGTGGGAGTTATTACCACCATGTGTATATGGATTGGTGGGAGTTATTACCACCATGTTTATATGGATTGGTGGGAGTTATTACCACCATGTGTATATGGATTGGTGGGAGTTATTACCACCATGTTTATATGGATTGGTGGGAGTTATTACCACCATGTGTATATGGATTGGTGGGAGTTATTACCACCATGTGTATATGGATTGGTGGGAGTTATTACCACCATGTGTATATGGATTGGTGGGAGTTATTACCACCATGTGTATATGGATTGGTGGGAGTTATTACCACCATGTGTATATGGATGGGGATTTCTACAATACAATTCATGGAATAAAAGTACTGATTGTATACATAAAGATTTCCTATATCCAAATTGTTCTTTGCCTACAATATTACTACATTATAAAAATGCAGATAAACTATTGTAACACAGTTTAAATATATTTTTGATTTTAAACTCGGTCTATATTTGCTTATGATTTCAATAGATGAACCCTTTTAAAAAGACACGAGTTTCTGATAAGTTCATAAAATCTGAGGAAATTACATCATCAAGATATATCTAATTCGGATAGTTTTAAAGGTTGATATTGTATGATCGGACTATTTAAACAAATTTCCAAGAAGTTGTATCCCACCAATGTCAATTACTGTTATCGAGATTCAAAATTACAATTTTAATTTCAGGACAATTTGTTGGTGAAAAACATAAAGCTAAACTTTACACACACAGTAAGAATTTGTACATCATAATTATTGATAATTTTAATTTATACATAGCATGTGAGCAAGGAAATGTGAAAGGTACTCTGCAACAGCCGCGAGCCTAATGGCCTGAGAACGAAGGGGGTCTGTCAGCGGCTCAGCTTCGGTAAACGATCGCATTTTGTTTGTAGTTTCCTGCCGCTTGCCATGCTCATCAATAACGTTAAGGATTCGACTGCTAGATACAGTATAATATTTAAAAAAAATAATTGTTCAAAAATCATCTGTTTTGAAATATGGTACTTCTTCGGTTTATATTTAGTAATAACAATTATGACTTCGTAAATATAAAATTATTTTGATTTTATACAGCTATTATTATTCCTGTTTATTTCCTCATTTGTTTAACTATTGGAATAATTTTTCATTTTTTACAAATAACTGTGGCCATATGGATTATTATACTGTGTGTATTTGTTTTTTCACCCTACTCAGAAATGAACTAACAACGTTCAAAGTAATAAGTAAAAATTATTAAGATATGAACATAAAAATTCATAAACATAATTATTATTGTGAAATTACGTATATTATTTAGGTCATTTGTTGTAATTTATATCATCTAACACCCACGTCATGTGTCGGAGTTGTATTTGTATAAGTATATCGTCAGTCTTAGACAATTAACAAAATATCGTGAAAATATAACTTAGTAGACTTTTCAAACAATTCATACATTCCAATAGTAAATTAACTTGGATTAAAGAATTAGTTTATGAATTTTTCTTTCAATTGTTATAAAGACAATTAAAATCACTCTATTGTTTTTAGAGTTCTTATCTTGGAATTTCTTTATAATACTAATCTGTGTAAGTTAGACAGTTTTAAGTTTAAAAAAATGATAAGTTAAAAAAATAGTTTAGAAAAATTAATTAGTGTTATTTATCTAATAACTTCATAAATAATGAAACAGTTAAGACGTATACTGTTAAAATAACATTACATTCCATAAAGCCATATATTATATTCCATACAGTATACAGTAACAACTGTTAAGACGTATACATTCCATAAAGCTATGTATTACATTCCATACAGTATACAGTAACAACTGTTAAGACGTATACATTCCATAAAGCCATATATTACTTCCATACAGTATACAGTAACAGTTAAGACGTATACATTCCATAAAGCCATATATTATATTCCATACAGTATACAGTAACAGTTAAGTCGTATACATTCCATAAAGCTATGTATTACATTCCATATAGTATACAGTAACAACTGTTAAGACGTATACATTCCATAAAGCTATGTATTACATTCCATACAGTATACAGTAACAACTGTTAAGACGTATACATTCCATAAAGCCATATATTACTTCCATACAGTATACAGTAACAGTTAAGACGTATACATTCCATAAAGCCATATATTATATTCCATACAGTATACAGTAACAGTTAAGTCGTATACATTCCATAAAGCTATGTATTACATTCCATATAGTATACAGTAACAACTGTTAAGACGTATACATTCCATAAAGCTATGTATTACATTCCATATAGTATACAGTAACAACTGTTAAGACGTATACATTCCATAAAGCCATATATTACTTCCATACAGTATACAGTAACAGTTAAGACGTATACATTCCATAAAGCCATATATTATATTCCATACAGTATAAAGTAACAGTTAAGTCGTATACATTCCATAAAGCTATGTATTACATTCCATATAGTATACAGTAACAACTGTTAAGACGTATACATTCCATAAAGCCATATATTACTTCCATACAGTATACAGTAACAGTTAAGACGTATACATTCCATAAAGCCATATATTATATTCCATACAGTATACAGTAACAGTTAAGTCGTATACATTCCATAAAGCTATGTATTACATTCCATATAGTATACAGTAACAACTGTTAAGACGTATACATTCCATAAAGCCATATATTACTTCCATACAGTATACAGTAACAGTTAAGACGTATACATTCCATAAAGCCATATATTATATTCCATACAGTATACAGTAACAGTTAAGACGTATACATTCCATAAAGCCATATATTACTTCCATACAGTATACAGTAACAGTTAAGACGTATACATTCCATAAAGCCATATATTATATTCCATACAGTATACATTAACAGTTAAGACGTATACATTCCATAAAGCCATATATTATATTCCATACAGTATACAGTAACAACTGTTAAGACGTATACATTCCATAAAGCTATGTATTACATTCCATATAGTATACAGTAACAACTGTTAAGACGTATACATTCCATAAAGCCATATATTACTTTCATACAGTATACAGTAACAGTTAAGACGTATACATTCCATAAA
This sequence comes from Stictocephala bisonia, assembly GCA_035578905.1. NCBI lineage: Eukaryota > Metazoa > Arthropoda > Insecta > Hemiptera > Membracidae > Stictocephala > Stictocephala bisonia. The sequence continues at coordinate 17,248 of JAQJVL010002581.1, forward strand.
GCCATATATTACTTTCCATACAGTATACAGTAACAGTTGACGTATATATTCCATATAGCCATATATTACATTCCATACAGTATACAGTAACAGTTAAGTCGTATACATTCCATAAAGCTGTATATTACATTCCATACGGTATACAGTAACATTAAGACGTATACATTCCATAAAGCCATTTATTATATTCCATACAGTATACAGTAACAGTTAAGTCGTATACATTCCATAAAGCTGTATATTACATTCCATACGGTATACAGTAACAGTTAAGACGTATACATTCCATAAAGCCATTTATTATATTCCATACAGTATACAGTAACTGTTAAGACGTATACATTCCATAAAGCTATGTATTACATTCCATATAGTATACAGTAACAACTGTTAAGACGTATACATTCCATAAAGCCATATATTACTTCCATACAGTATACAGTAACAGTTAAGACGTATACATTCCATAAAGCCATATATTACTTTCCATACAGTATACAGTAACAGTTGACGTATATATTCCATATAGCCATATATTACATTCCATACAGTATACAGTAACAGTTAAGTCGTATACATTCCATAAAGCTGTATATTACATTCCATACGGTATACAGTAACAGTTAAGACGTATACATTCCATAAAGCCATTTATTATATTCCATACAGTATACAGTAACAGTTAAGTCGTATACATTCCATAAAGCCATATATTATATTCCATACAGTATACAGTAACAGTTAAGTCATATACATTCCATAAAGCTATGTATTACATTCCATACAGTATACAGTAACAGTTAAGACGTATACATTCCATATAACCATATATTACATTCCATACAGTATACAGTAACAGTTAAGTCGTATACATTCCATACAGTATACAGTAACAGTTGACGTATATATTCCATATAGCCATATATTACATTCCATACAGTATACAGTAACAGTTAAGTCGTATACATTCCATAAAGCTGTATATTACATTCCATACAGTATACAGTAACAGTTGACGTATATATTCCATATAGCCATATATTACATTCCATACAGTATACAGTAACAGTTAAGTCGTATACATTCCATAAAGCTGTATATTACATTCCATACAGTATACAGTAACAGTTAAGTCGTATACATTCCATAAAGCTATGTATTACATTCCATATAGTATACAGTAACAGTTAAGACGTATACATTCCATATAGCCATATATTACATTCCATACAGTATACAGTAACAACTGTTAAGACGTATACATTCCATAAAGCTATGTATTACATTCCATATAGTATACAGTAACAGTTAAGACGTATACATTCCATTAAACTATATATTACGTTCCATACAGTATACAGTAACAGTTAAGTCTATACATTCCATAAAGCTATATATTATATTCCATACAGTATACAGTAACAGTTAAGTCGTATACATTCCATAAAGCTATGTATTACATTCCATACAGTATACAGTAACAGTTAAGTCGTATACATTCCATAAAGCTATGTATTACATTCCATACAGTATACAGTAACGGTTAAGACGTAAACATTCCATAAAGCCATATATTATATTCCATACAGTATACAGTAACAGTTAAGTCGTATACATTCCATAAAGCTATGTATTACATTCCATACAGTATACAGTAAGAGTTGACGTATATATTCCATATAGCCATATATTACATTCCATACAGTATACAGTAACAGTTAAGTCGTATACATTCCATAAAGCTGTATATTACATTCCATACAGTATACAGTAACAGTTGACGTATATATTCCATATAGCCATATATTACATTCCATACAGTATACAGTAACACTTAAGTCGTATACATTCCATAAAGCTGTATATTACATTCCATACAGTATACAGTAACAGTTGACGTATATATTCCATATAGCCATATATTACATTCCATACAGTATACAGTAACAGTTAAGTCGTATACATTCCATAAAGCTGTATATTACATTCCATACAGTATACAGTAACAGTTAAGTCGTATACATTCCATGAAGCTATGTATTACATTCCATATAGTATACAGTAACAGTTAAGACGTATACATTCCATATAGCCATATATTACATTCCATACAGTATACAGTAACAGTTAAGTCGTATACATTCCATAAAGCTATGTATTACATTCCATATAGTATACAGTAAAAGTTAAGACGTATACATTCCATATAGCCATATATTACATTCCATACAGTATACAGTAACAGTTAAGTCGTATACATTCCATAAAGCTATGTATTACATTCCATATAGTATAGAGTAACAGTTAAGACGTATACATTCCATAAAGCCATATATTATATTCCATACAGTATACAGTAACAGTTAAGTCGTATACATTCCATAAAGCTATGTATTACATTCCATACAGTATGCAGTAACAGTTGACGTATATATTCCATATAGCCATATATTACATTCCATACAGTATACAGTAACAGTTAAGTCGTATACATTCCATAAAGCTGTATATTACATTCCATACAGTATACAGTAACAGTTGACGTATATATTCCATATAGCCATATATTACATTCCATACAGTATACAGTAACAGTTAAGTCGTATACATTCCATAAAGCTGTATATTACATTCCATACAGTATACAGTAACAGTTAAGTCGTATACATTCAATAAAGCTATGTATTACATTCCATATAGTATACAGTAACAGTTAAGATGTATACATTCCATATAGCCATATATTACATTCCATACAGTATACAGTAACAGTTGAGTCGTATACATTCCATAAAGCTATGTATTACATTCCATATAGTATACAGTAACAGTTAAGACGTATACATTCCATAAAGCTATATATTACGTTCCATACAGTATACAGTAACAGTTAAGACGTATACATTCCATAAAGCTATATATTATATTCCATACAGTATACAGTAACAGTTAAGTCGTATACATTCCATAAAGCTATGTATTACATTCCATACGGTATACAGTAACAGTTGAGTCGTATACATTCCATAAAGCTATGTATTACATTCCATATAGTATACAGTAACAGTTAAGACGTATACATTCCATAAAGCTATATATTACGTTCCATACAGTATACAGTAACAGTTAAGACGTATACATTCCATAAAGCTATATATTATATTCCATACAGTATACAGTAACAGTTAAGTCGTATACATTCCATAAAGCTATGTATTACATTCCATACGGTATACAGTAACAGTTAAGTCGTATACATTCCATAAAGCTATGTATTACATTCCATATAGTATACAGTAACAGTTAAGACGTATACATTCCATAAAGCTATATATTACGTTCCATACAGTATACAGTAACAGTTAAGACGTATACATTCCATAAAGCTATATATTATATTCCATACAGTATACAGTAACAGTTAAGTCGTATACATTCCATAAAGCTATGTATTACATTCCATACGGTATACAGTAACAGATAAGACGTATAAATTCCATATAGCCATATATTCCTTAGTTTAAATTGTAAATAACAAGTAAGTGTTTGTAAGTTTAATAATTACCACAAATAGAATAACTTGGAACAAATAGATACTACTAAATCCATAAACAGTTAAATGTATCCACTAATGATTTATTGTAATTAATATGTTCATAATCGTATTGCGTCGTTTGATAACTATTGTAATAATTTCAAAGTATGAATACTTACAATTATTTGTGTTTTAAAGACTGCGGAATCGAAAATAAAATAAAGTACCCATTTGTTTTCATGCCTATTTATTAATTGACAAAGAGTAGAATTGATGTATGATTATAAGAATGTATATTAGTCCTTATCCTTTTACAGTTGTATTAAAGTAGCTATCTAAATGTTTATTTTACGTAATAAGGTATTTGATACTGATAATTGGAAAGAGCCTATATTATACAGTTGAATACTTCTTAATTTCTATTCGAAAATGGGCACACAATTCAGGCAAACAGTCCCTATTATATCTATGCATATTATATTGCAGTGCCTATGATGAATAACAAGAAACACTTGTCTAAAAACAGATGCCAGATACACACATTACAGACATTGACTCTGCTACACCTGCCGCCATATTAGATTGCAGTGCCTATGATGAATAACAAGAAACACTTGTCTAAAAACAGATGCCAGATACACACATTAGAGACCTTGACTCTGCTACACCTGCCGCCATATTAGATTGCAGTGCCTATGATGAATAACAAGAAACACTTGTCTAAAAACAGATGCCAGATACACACATTAGAGACCTTGACTCTGCTACACCTGCCATCATATTAGATTGTAGTGACTATGATGAATAACACGAAACACGTGTCTATGAACATATGCCAGATACACACGGTGTTGACCTTGCGCCTGCTACACTGCCGCCATTTTAGATTGCAGTGCCTATGATGAATAACACGAAAAACGTGTCTATGAACAGATGCCAGATACACACGTTAGTGACCTTGCCACTGCTACACCTGCCGCCATATTTGATTGCAGTGCCTAAGATGAATACCAATAAACACTTGTCTAAGAACAGATGCCAGATACACACGGTGTTGACCTTGAGCCTGCTACACCTGCCGCAATATTAGATTACAGTGCCTATGATGAATAACACGAAACACGTGTCTAAGAACAGATGCCAGATACACACGTTAGTGACCTTGACTCTGCTACACCTGCTGCCATATTAGATTGCAGTGCCTAAGATGAATACCAAAAAACACTTGTCTAAGAATAGATGCCAGATACACACGTTAGTGACCTTGACTCTGCTACATCTGCCGCCATATTAGATTGCAGTGCCTATGATGTATATAAAGAAACACTTGTCTAAGAACAGTTGCCAGATACACACATTGGTGACCTTGACTCTGCTACATCTGTCACCATAGTCGATTGTAGTGACTATGATGTATATAAAGAAACACTTGTATAAGAACAGTTGCCAGATACACACATTGGTGACCTTGACTCTGCTACATCTGTCACCATAGTAGATTGTAGTGACTATGATGTATATCAAGAAACACTTGTCTTACAACAGTTTCCAGATACACGTTAGTGACCTTGACTCTGCTAAACCAGCCGCCATATTAGATTGTAGTGACTATGATGTATATCAAGAAACACTTGTCTAAGAACAATTGCAAGATACACACGTAAGTGACCTTGACTCTGCTACATCTGCCGCCATATTAGATTGTAGTGACTATGATGTATATCAAGAAACACTTGTCTAAGAACAGTTGCCAGATACACACGTTAGTGACCTTGACTCTGCTACATCTGCCGCCATATTAGATTGTAGTGACTATGATGTATATCAAGAAACACTTGTCTAAAAACAGTTGCCAGATACACACGTTAGTGACCTTGACTCTGCTACACCTGCCGCCATATTAGATTGTAGTGACTATGATGTATATCAAGAAACACTTGTCTAAGAACAGTTGCCAGATACACACGTTAGGGACCTTGACTCTGCACCTCTGCCGCCATATTAGATTGTAGGTACTATGATGAATACCAAGATACACTTGTCTAAGAACAGTTGCCAGATACACACGTTAGTGACCTTAAATCTGCTACACCTGCCGCCATATTAGATTGTAGTGACTATGATGTATATCAAGAAACACTTGTCTAAAAACAATTGCCAGATACACACGTAAGTGACCTTGAATCTGCTACACCTGCCGCCATATTAGATTGTAGTGACTATGATGAATATCAAGAAACACTTGTCTAAGAACAGTTGCCAGATACACACGTAAGTGACCTTGACTCTGCACCTCTGCCGCCATATTAGATTGTAGTGACTATGATGTATATCAAGAAACACTTGTCTAAGAACAGTTGCCAGATAGGTACACACGTTAGGGACCTTGAATCTGCTACACCTGCCGCCATATTAGATTGTAGTGACTATGATGTATAACAAGAAACACTTGTCTAAGAACAGTTGCCAGATACACACGTAAGTGACCTTGACTCTGCACCTCTGCCGCCATATTAGATTGTAGTGACTATGATGTATATCAAGAAACACTTGTCTAAGAACAATTGCCAGATACACACGTAAGTGACCTTGAATCTGCTACACCTGCCGCCATATTAGATTGTAGTGACTATGATGTATATCAAGAAACACTTGTCTAAGAACAGTTGCCAGATACACACGTTAGGGACCTTGACTCTGCACCTATGCCGCCATATTAGATTGTAGGTACTATGATGAATACCAAGATACACTTGTCTTAGAACAGTTTCCAGATACACGTTAGTGACCTTGGCTCTGCTAAACTAGCCGCCATATTAGATTGTAGTGACTATGATGTATATCAAGAAACACTTGTCTAAAAACAATTGCCAGATACACACGTTAGGAACCTTGAATCTGCTACACCTGCCGCCATATTAGATTGTAGTGACTATGATGTATATCAAGAAACACTTGTCTAAGAACAATTGCCAGATACACACGTAAAAGACCTTGACTCTGCTACATCTGCCGCCATATTAGATTGTAGTGACTATGATGAATACCAAGAAACACTTGTCTAAGAACAGTTGCCAGATACACACGTTAGTGACCTTGAATCTGCTACACCTGCCGCCATATTAGATTGTAGTGACTATGATGTATATCAAGAAACACTTGTCTAAGAACAGTTGCCAGATACACACGTTAGGGACCTTGACTCTGCACCTCTGCCGCCATATTAGTTACTATGATGAACACCAAGATTCACGTATCTAAGAACAGTGGCCAGATACACACGGTGTTGATCTTGGATCTGCTACACCAGCCGCCATATTAGATTGTGTAGTTACTATGATGAATACCAAGATACACGTATCTAAGAACAGTGGCCAGATACACACGGTGTTGATCTTGGATCTGCTACACCAGCAGCCATATTAGATTGTAGTTACTATGATGAATACCAAGATACACGTATCTAAGAACAGTTGCCAGATACACACATTGGTGACCTTGACTCTGCTAAACCAGCCGCCATATTATATTGTAGGTACTATGATAAATACCAAGATACACGTATCTAAGAACAGTTGCCAGATACACACGGTGTTGACCTTGAATCTGCTACACCAGCTGCCATATTAGATTGTAGTTACTATGATGAATACCAAGATACACGTATCTGAGAACAGTTGCCAGATACACACGGTGTTGATCTGGAATCTGCTACACCAGCCGCCATGTTAGATTGTAGTTACTATGATGAATACCAAGATACACGTATCTAAGAACAGTTGCCAGATACACACGGTGTTGACCTTGAATCTGCTACACCAGCCACCATATTAGATTGTAGTTACTATGATGAATACCAAGATACACGTATCTGAGAACGGTTGCCAGATACACATGGTGTTGACCTTGAATCTGCTACACCAGCCGCTATATTAGATAGTAGTTACTATGATGAATACCAAGATACACGTATCTAAGAACAGTTGCCAGATACACACGGTGGTGATCTTGAGGCTGCTACACCAGCCACCATATTAGATTGTAGGTACTATGATGAATACCAAGATACACGTGTCTATGAACAGTTGCCAGCTACACACGGTGTTGACCTTGAATCTGCTACACCAGCTGCCATATTTGTCTGTAGGTACTATGATGAATACCAAGATACACGTGTCTATGAACAGTTGCTAGATACACACGGTGGTGATCTTGAGTCTGCTACACCAGCCGCTATATTAGATTGTAGATACTATGATGAATACCAAGATACACGTGTCTATGAACAGTTGCCAGATACACACGGTGTTGACCTTGAATCTGCTAGACCTGCCGCCATATTTGATTGGAGTTACTATGATGAATACCAAGATACACGTATCTGAGAACAGTTGCCAGATACACACATTAGTGACCTTGACTCTGCTACACCAGCCGCCATATTATATTGTAGGTACTATGATGAATACCAAGATACACGTATCTAAGAACAGTTGCCAGATACACACGGTGTTGACTTTGAATCTGCTACACCAGCCGCCTTATTAGATTGTAGGTACTATGATGAATACCAAGATACACGTGTCTATGAACAGTTGCCAGATACACACGGTGCTGACTTGAATCTGCTACACCAGCCGCCATATTTGATTGTAGTTACTATGATGAATACCAAGATACACGTATCTAAGAACAGTTGCCAGATACACACGGTGTTGACCTTGAACTTGCTACATCAGCCGCCATATTAGATTGTAGTTACTATGATGAATACCAAGATACACATATCTAAGAACAGTTGCCAGATACACACGGTGTTGACCTTGAATCTGCTACACCAGCCACCATATTAGATTGTAGTTACTATGATGAATACCAAGATACACGTATCTAAGAACAGTTGCCAGATACAATCGGTGGTCATCTTGAGTCTGCTACATCAGCCGCCATATTAGATTGTAGTTACTATGATGAATACCAAGATACACGTATCTAAGAACAGTTGCCAGATACACACGGTGTTGATCTTGAGTCAGCTACACCAGCCACCATATTAGATTGTATTGACTATGATGTATATAAAGAAACACTTTTTTAAGAACAGTTGCCAGATACACACATTGGTGACCTTGACTCTGCTACATCTGCCACCATATTAGAATGTAGTGACTATGATGTATATCAAGAAACACTTGTCTTAGAACAGTTTCCAGATACACGTTAGTGACCTTGACTCTGCTAAACCAGCCGCCATATTAGATTGTAGTGACTATGATGTATATCAAGAAACACTTGTCTAAGAACAATTGTTAAATACACACGTAAGTGACATTGACTCTGCTACATCTGGCACCATATTAGATTGTAGTGACTATGATGAATACCAAGAAACACTTGTCTAAGAACAGTTGCCAGATACACACAATAGTGACCTTGACTCTGCTACATCTGCCGCCATATTAGATTGTAGTGACTATGATGTATATCAAGAAACACTTGTCTAAAAACAGTTGCCAGATACACACGTTAGTGACCTTGACTGTGCTACATCTGCCGCCATATTAGATTGTAGTGACTATGATGAATACCAAGAAACACTTGTCTAAGAACAGTTGCCAGATACACACGTTAGTGACCTTAAATCTGCTACACCTGCCGCCATATTAGATTGTAGTGACTATGATGTATATCAAGAAACACTTGTCTAAGAACAGTTGCCAGATACACACGTTAGGGACCTTGACTCTGCACCTCTGCCGCCATATTAGATTGTAGTTACTATGATGAACACCAAGATTCACGTATCTAAGAACAGTGGCCAGATACACACGGTGTTGATCTTGGATCTGCTACACCAGCCGCCATATTAGATTGTGTAGTTACTATGATGAATACCAAGATACACGTATCTAAGAACAGTGGCCAGATACACACGGTGTTGATCTTGGATCTGCTACACCAGCAGCCATATTAGATTGTAGTTACTATGATGAATACCAAGATACACGTATCTAAGAACAGTTGCCAGATACACACATTGGTGACCTTGACTCTGCTACACCAGCCGCCATATTATATTGTAGGTACTATGATAAATACCAAGATACACGTATCTAAGAACAGTTGCCAGATACACACGGTGTTGACCTTGAATCTGCTTCACCAGCCGCCATATTAGATTGCAGTTACTATGATGAATACCAAGATACACGTATCTGAGAACAGTTGCCAGATACACACGGTGTTGATTTGGGATCTGCTACACCAGCCGCCATATTAGATTGTAGTTACTATGATGAATACCAAGATACACGTATCTAAGAACAGTTGCCAGATACACACGGTGGTGATCTTGAGTCTGCTACACCAGCCACCATATTAGATTGTAGGTACTATGATGAATACTAAGATACACGTGTCTATGATCAGTTGCCAGCTACACACGGTGTTGACCTTGAATCTGCTACACCAGCTGCCATATTTGTCTCTAGGTACTATGATGAATACCAAGATACACGAGTCTATGAACAGTTGCCAGATACACACGGTGGTGATCTTGAGTCTGCTACACCAGCCACCATATTAGATTGTAGGTACTATGATGAATACCAAGATACACGTGTCTATGAACAGTTGCCAGCTACACACGGTGTTGACCTTGAATCTGCTACACCAGGTGCCATATTTGTCTGTAGTTACTATGATGAATACTAAGATACACGTATCTAAGAACAGTTGCCAGATACAATCGGTGGTGATCTTGAGTCTGCTACATCAGCCGCCATATTAGATTGTAGATACTATGATGAATACCAAGATACACGTGTCTATGAACAGTTGCCAGATACACACGGTGTTGACCTTGAATCTGCTAGACCTGCCGCCATATTTGATTGGAGTTACTATGATGAATACCAAGATACACGTATCTAAGAACAGTTGCCAGATACACACGGTGGTGATCTTGAGTCTGCTACACCAGCCACCATATTAGATTGTAGGTACTATGATGAATACCAAAATACACGTGTCTATGAACAGTTGCCAGCTACACACGGTGTTGACCTTGAATCTGCTACACCAGGTGCCATATTTGTCTGTAGTTACTATGATGAATACCAAGATACACGTATCTAAGAACAGTTGCCAGATACAATCGGTGGAAATCTTGAGTCTCCTACATCAGCCGCCATATTAGATTGTAGTTACTATGATGAATACCAAGATACACGTATCTAAGAACAGTTGCCAGATAAACACGGTGTTGATCTTGAGTCAGCTACACCAGCCACCATATTAGATTGTAGTGACTATGATGTATATAAAGAAACACTTGTCTAAGAACAGTTGCCAGATACACACATTGGTGACCTTGACTCTGCTACATCTGCCACCATATTAGAATGTAGTGACTATGATGTATATCAAGAAACACTTGTCTTAGAACAGTTTCCAGATACACGTTAGTGACCTTGACTCTGCTAAACCAGCCGCCATATTATATTGTAGTGACTATGATGTATATCAAGAAACACTTGTCTAAGAACAATTGCCAAATACACACGTAAGTGACCTTGACTCTGCTACATCTGCCACCATATTAGATTGTAGTGACTATGATGAATACCAAAAAACACTTGTCTAAGAACAGTTGCCAGATACACACAATAGTGACCTTGACTCTGCTACATCTGCCGCCATATTAGATTGTAGTGACTATGATGTATATCAAGAAACACTTGTCTAAAAACAGTTGCCAGATACACACGTTAGTGACCTTGACTCTGCTACATCTGCCGCCATATTAGATTGTAGTGACTATGATGAATACCAAGAAACACTTGTCTAAGAACAGTTGCCAGATACACACGTTAGTGACCTTGAATCTGCTACACCTGCCGCCATATTAGATTGTAGTGACTATGATGTATATCAAGAAACACTTGTCTAAGAACAGTTGCCAGATACACACGTTAGGGACCTTGACTCTGCACCTCTGCCGCCATATTAGATTGTAGTTACTATGATGAACACCAAGATTCACGTATCTAAGAACAGTGGCCAGATACACACGGTGTTGATCTTGGATCTGCTACACCAGCCGCCATATTAGATTGTGTAGTTACTATGATGAATACCAAGATACACGTATCTAAGAACAGTGGCCAGATACACACGGTGTTGATCTTGGATCTGCTACACCAGCAGCCATATTAGATTGTAGTTACTATGATGAATACCAAGATACACGTATCTAAGAACAGTTGCCAGATACACACATTGGTGACCTTGACTCTGCTACACCAGCCGCCATATTATATTGTAGGTACTATGATAAATACCAAGATACACGTATCTAAGAACAGTTGCCAGATACACACGGTGTTGACCTTGAATCTGCTACACCAGCCGCCATATTAGATTGTAGTTACTATGATGAATACCAAGATACACGTGTCTAAGAACAGTTGCCAGATACACACGGTGGTGATCTTGAGTCTGCTACACCAGCCACCATATTAGATTGTAGGTACTATGATGAATACTAAGATACACGTGTCTATGAACAGTTGCCAGCTACACACGGTGTTGACCTTGAATCTGCTACACCAGCTGCCATATTTGTCTGTAGGTACAATAAAGAATACCAAGATACACGTGTCTATGAACAGTTGCCAGATACACACGGTGGTGATCTTGAGTCTCCTACACCAGCCGCTATATTAGATTGTAGGTACTATGATGAATACCAAGATACACGTGTCTATGAACAGTTGCCAGATACACACGGTGTTGACCTTGAATCTGCTAGACGTGCCGCCATATTTGATTGGAGTTACTATGATGAATACCAAGATACACGTATCTAAGAACAGTTGCCAGATACACACATTGGTGACCTTGACTCTGCTACATCTGTCACCATAGTAGATTGTAGTGACTATGATGTATATAAAGAAACACTTGTCTAAGAACAGTTGCCAGATACACACATTGGTGACCTTGACTCTGCTACATCTGTCACCATAGTCGATTGTAGTGACTATGATGTATATAAAGAAACACTTGTATAAGAACAGTTGCCAGATACACACATTGGTGACCTTGACTCTGCTACATCTGTCACCATAGTAGATTGTAGTGACTATGATGTATATCAAGAAACACTTGTCTTAGAACAGTTTCCAGATACACGTTAGTGACCTTGACTCTGCTAAACCAGCCGCCATATTAGATTGTAGTGACTATGATGTATATCAAGAAACACTTGTCTAAGAACAATTGCAAGATACACACGTAAGTGACCTTGACTCTGCTACATCTGCCGCCATATTAGATTGTAGTGACTATGATGTATATCAAGAAACACTTGTCTAAGAACAGTTGCCAGATACACACGTTAGTGACCTTGACTCTGCTACATCTGCCGCCATATTAGATTGTAGTGACTATGATGTATATCAAGAAACACTTGTCTAAAAACAGTTGCCAGATACACACGTTAGTGACCTTGACTCTGCTACATCTGCCGCCATATTAGATTGTAGTGACTATGATGAATACCAAGAAACACTTGTCTAAGAACAGTTGCCAGATACACACGTTAGTGACCTTGAATCTGCTACACCTGCCGCCATATTAGATTGTAGTGACTATGATGTATATCAAGAAACACTTGTCTAAGAACAGTTGCCAGATACACACGTTAGGGACCTTGACTCTGCACCTCTGCCGCCATATTAGATTGTAGTTACTATGATGAACACCAAGATTCACGTATCTAAGAACAGTGGCCAGATACACACGGTGTTGATCTTGGATCTGCTACACCAGCCGCCATATTAGATTGTGTAGTTACTATGATGAATACCAAGATACACGTATCTAAGAACAGTGGCCAGATACACACGGTGTTGATCTTGGATCTGCTACACCAGCAGCCATATTAGATTGTAGTTACTATGATGAATACCAAGATACACGTATCTAAGAACAGTTGCCAGATACACACATTGGTGACCTTGACTCTGCTACACCAGCCGCCATATTATATTGTAGGTACTATGATAAATACCAAGATACACGTATCTAAGAACAGTTGCCAGATACACACGGTGTTGACCTTGAATCTGCTACACCAGCCGCCATATTAGATTGTAGTTACTATGATGAATACCAAGATACACGTATCTGAGAACAGTTGCCAGATACACACGGTGTTGATCTGGGATCTGCTACACCAGCCGCCATATTAGATTGTAGTTACTATGATGAATACCAAGATACACGTATCTAAGAACAGTTGCCAGATACACACGGTGGTGATCTTGAGTCTGCTACACCAGCCACCATATTAGATTGTAGGTACTATGATGAATACTAAGATACACGTGTCTATGAACAGTTACCAGCTACACACGGTGTTGACCTTGAATCTGCTACACCAGCTGCCATATTTGTCTGTAGGTACTATGATGAATACCAAGATACACGTGTCTATGAACAGTTGCCAGATACACACGGTGGTGACCTTGACTCTGCTACATCTGTCACCATAGTAGATTGTAGTGACTATGATGTATATAAAGAAACACTTGTCTAAAAACAGTTGCCAGATACACACGTTAGTGACCTTGACTCTGCTACATCTGCCGCCATATTAGATTGTAGTGACTATGATGAATACCAAGAAACACTTGTCTAAGAACAGTTGCCAGATACACACGTTAGGGACCTTGACTCTGCACCTCTGCCGCCATATTTGATTGTAGGTACTATGATGAATACCAAGATACACTTGTCTAAGAACAGTTGCCAGATACACACGTTAGTGACCTTAAATCTGCTACACCTGCCGCCATATTAGATTGTAGTGACTATGATGTATATCAAGAAACACTTGTCTAAAAACAATTGCCAGATACACACGTAAGTGACCTTGAATCTGCTACACCGGCCGCCATATTAGATTGTAGTGACTATGATGTATATCAAGAAACACTTGTCTAAAAACAGTTTCCAGATACACACGTAAGTGACCTTGACTCTGCACCTCTGCCGCCATATTAGATTGTAGTGACTATGATGAATATCAAGAAACACTTGTCTAAGAACAGTTGCCAGATACACACGTTAGGGACCTTGAATCTGCTACACCTGCCGCCATATTAGATTGTAGTGACTATGATGTATATCAAGAAACACTTATGTAAGAACAGTTGCCAGATACACACGTAAGTGACCTTGACTCTGCACCTCTGCCGCCATATTAGATTGTAGTGACTATGATGTATATCAAGAAACACTTGTCTAAGAACAATTGCCAGATACACACGGAAGTGACCTTGAATCTGCTACACCTGCCGCCATATTATATTGTAGTGACTATGATGTATATCAAGAAACACTTGTCTAAGAACAGTTGCCAGATACACACGTTAGGGACCTTGACTCTGCACCTCTCCCGCCATATTAGATTGTAGGTACTATGATGAATACCAAGATACACTTGTCTTAGAACAGTTTCCAGATACACGTTAGTGACCTTGGCTCTGCTAAACTAGCCGCCATATTAGATTGTAGTGACTATGATGTATATCAAGAAACACTTGTCTAAAAACAATTGCCAGATGCACACGTTAGGGACCTTGAATCTGCTACACCTGCCGCCATATTAGATTGTAGTGACTATGATGTATATCAAGAAACACTTGTCTAAAAACAATTGCCAGATACACACGTTAGGGATCTTGAATCTGCTACACCTGCCGCCATATTAGATTGTAGTTACTATGATGTATATCAAGAAACAGTTGTCTAAGAACAGTTGCCAGATACACACGTAAGTGACCTTGACTCTGCACCTCTGCCGCCATATTAGATTGTAGTGACTATGATGTATATCAAGAAACACTTGTCTAAGAACAATTGCCAGATACACACGTTAGTGACCTTGACTCTGCTACATCTGCCGCCATATTAGATTGTAGTGACTATGATGTATATCAAGAAACACTTGTCTAAAAACAGTTGCCAGATACACACGTTAGTGACCTTGACTCTGCTACATCTGCCGCCATATAAGATTGTAGTGACTATGATGAACACCAAGATTCACGTATCTAAGAACAGTGGCCAGATACACACGGTGTTGATCTTGGATCTGCTACACCAGCCGCCATATTAGATTGTGTAGTTACTATGATGAATACCAAGATACACGTATCTAAGAACAGTGGCCAGATACACACGGTGTTGATCTTGGATCTGCTACACCAGCAGCCATATTAGATTGTAGTTACTATGATGAATACCAAGATACACGTATCTAAGAACAGTTGCCAGATACACACAGTGGTGACCTTGACTCTGCTACAACAGCCGTTATATTATATTGTAGGTACTATGATAAATACCAAGATACACGTATCTAAGAACAGTTGCCAGATACACACGGTGTTGACCTTGAATCTGCTACACCAGCCGCCATATTAGATTGAAGTTACTATGATGAATACCAAGATACACGTATCTGAGAACAGTTGCCAGATACACACGGTGTTGATCTGGGATCTGCTACACCAGCCGCCATATTAGATTGTAGTTACTATGATGAATACCAAGATACACGTATATAAGAACAGTTGCCAGATACACACGGTGGTGATCTTGAGTATGCTACACCAGCCACCATATTAGATTGTAGGTACTATGATGAATACTAAGATACACGTGTCTATGAACAGTTGCCAGCTACACACGGTGTTGACCTTGAATCTGCTACACCAGCTGCCATATTTGTCTGTAGGTACTATGATGAATACCAAGATACACGTGTCTATGAACAGTTGCCAGATACACACGGTGGTGATCTTGAGTCTCCTACACCAGCCGCTATATTAGATTGTAGGTACTATGATGAATACCAAGATACACGTGTCTATGAACAGTTGCCAGATACACACGGTGTTGACCTTGAATCTGCTAGACGTGCCGCCATATTTGATTGGAGTTACTATGATGAATACCAAGATACACGTATTTAAGAACAGTTGCCAGATACACACATTGGTGACCTTGATTTTGCTACATCTGTCACCATAGTAGATTGTAGTGACTATGATGTATATAAAGAAACACTTGTCTAAGAACAGTTGCCAGATACACACATTGGTGACCTTGACTCTGCTACATCTGTCACCATAGTCGATTGTAGTGACTATGATGTATATAAAGAAACACTTGTATAAGAACAGTTGCCAGATACACACATTGGTGACCTTGACTCTGCTACATCTGTCACCATATTAGATTGTAGGTACTATGATGAATACCAAGATACACTTGTCTAAGAACAGTTGCCAGATACACACGTTAGTGACCTTAAATCTGCTACACCTGCCGCCATTTTAGATTGTAGTGACTATGATGTATATCAAGAAACACTTGTCTAAAAACAATTGCCAGATACACACGTAAGTGACCTTGAATCTGCTACACCTGCCGCCATATTAGATTGTAGTGACTATGATGTATATTAAGAAACACTTGTCTAAGAACAGTTGCCAGATACACACGTAAGTGACCTTGACTCTGCACCTCTGCCGCCATATTAGATTGTAGTGACTATGATGTATATCAAGAAACACTTGTCTAAGAACAGTTGCCAGATACACACGTTAGGGACCTTGAATCTGCTACACCTGCCGCCATATTAGATTGGAGTGACTATGATGTATATCAAGAAACACTTGTCTAAGAACAGTTGCCAGATACACACGTAAGTGACCTTGACTCTGCACCTCTGCCGCCATATTAGATTGTAGTGACTATGATGTATATCAAGAAAAACTTGTCTAAGAACAATTGCCAGATACACACGTAAGTGACCTTGAATCTGCTACACCTGCTGCCATATTAGATTGTAGTGACTATGATGTATATCAAGAAACACTTGTCTAAGAACAGTTGCCAGATACACACGTTCGGGACCTTGACTCTGCACCTCTGCCGCCTTATTAGATTGTAGGTACTATGATGAATACCAAAATACACTTGTCTTACAACAGTTTCCAGATACACGTTAGTGAACTTGGCTCTGCTAAACTAGCCGCCATATTAGATTGTAGTGACTATGATGTACAGTATATCAAGAAACACTTGTCTAAAAACAATTGCCAGATACACACGTTAGGGACCTTGAATCTGCTACACCTGCCGCCATATTAGATTGTAGTGACTATGATGTATATCAAGAAACACTTGTCTAAAAACAATTGCCAGATACACACGTTAGGGACCTTGAATCTGCTACACCTGCCGCCATATTAGATTGTAGTGACTATGAAATATATCAAGAAACAGTTGTCTAAGAACAGTTGCCAGATACACACGTAAGTGACCTTGACTCTGCACCTCTGCCGCCATATTAGATTGTAGTGACTATGATGTATATCAAGAAACGCTTGTCTAAGAACAATTGCCAGATACACACGTAAGTGACCTTGACTCTGCTACATCTGCCGTCATATTAGATTGTAGTGACAATGATGTATATCAAGAAACACTTGTCTTAGAACAGTTGCCAGATACACACGTTAGTGACCTTGACTCTGCTAAACTAGCCGCCATATTAGATTGTAGTGACTATGATGTATATCAAGAAACACTTGTCTTAGAACAGTTTCCAGATACACACGT
Source organism: Stictocephala bisonia (assembly GCA_035578905.1). NCBI lineage: Eukaryota > Metazoa > Arthropoda > Insecta > Hemiptera > Membracidae > Stictocephala > Stictocephala bisonia. The sequence goes on from JAQJVL010002581.1 coordinate 35,483, forward strand.
TAGTGACCTTGACTCTGCTAAACTAGCCGCCATGTTAGATTGTAGTGACTATGATGTATATCAAGAAACACTTGTCTTAGAACAATTGCCAGATACACACGTTAGTGACCTTAACTCTGCTAAACCAGCCGCCATATTAGATTGTAGTGACTATGATGTATATCAAGAAACACTTGTCTAAGAACAATTGCCAGATACACACGTAAGTGACCTTGACTCTGCTACATCTGCCGTCATATTAGATTGTAGTGACTATGATGTATATCAAGAAACACTTGTCTAAGATCAGTTGCCAGATACACACGTTAGTGACCTTGACTCTGCTACATCTGCCGCCATATTAGATTGTAGTGACTATGATGTATATCAAGAAACACTTGTCTAAAAACAGTTGCCAGATACACACGTTAGTGACCTTGACTCTGCTACATCTGCCGCCATATTAGATTGTAGTGACTATGATGAATACCAAGAAACACTTGTCTAAGAACAGTTGCCAGATACACACGTTAGTGACCTTGAATCTGCTACACCTGCCGCCATATTAGATTGTAGTGACTATGATGTATATCAAGAAACACTTGTCTAAGAACAGTTGCCAGATACACACGTTAGGGACCTTGACTCTGCACCTCTGCCGCCATATTAGTTACTATGATGAACACCAAGATTCACGTATCTAAGAACAGTTGCCAGATACACACGGTGTTGACCTTGAATCTGCTACACCAGCCGCCATATTAGATTGTAGTTACTATGATGAATACCAAGATACACATATCTGAGAACAGTTGCCAGATACACACGGTGTTGACCTTGAATCTGCTACACCAGCCACCATATTAGATTGTAGTTACTATGATGAATACCAAGATACACGTATCTGAGAACGGTTGCCAGATACACATGGTGTTGACCTTGAATCTGCTACACCAGCCGCTATATTAGATTGTAGTTACTATGATGAATACCAAGATACACGTATCTAAGAACAGTTGCCAGATACACACGGTTGTGATCTTGAGTCTGCTACACCAGCCACCATATTAGATTGTAGGTACTATGATGAATACCAAGATACACGTGTTTATGAACAGTTGACAGCTACACACGGTGTTGACCTTGAATCTGCTACACCAGCTGCCATATTTGTCTGTAGGTACTATGATGAATACCAAGATACACGTGTCTATGAACAGTTGCCAGATACACACGGTGGTGATCTTGAGTCTGCTACACCAGCCGCTATATTAGATTGTAGGTACTATGATGAATACCAAGATACACGTGTCTATGAACAGTTGCCAGATACACACGGTGTTGACCTTGAATCTGCTAGACCTGCCGCCATATTTGATTGGAGTTACTATGATGAATACCAAGATACACGTATCTGAGAACAGTTGCCAGATACACACATTAGTGACCTTGACTCTGCTACACCAGCCGCCATATTATATTGTAGGTACTATGATGAATACCAAGATACACGTATCTAAGAACAGTTGCCAGATACACATGGTGTTGACCTTGAATCTGCTACACCAGCCACTATATTAGATTGTAGGTACTATGATGAATACCAAGATACACGTGTCTATGAACAGTTGCCAGATACACACGGTGTTGACTTGAATCTGCTACACCAGCCGCCATATTTGATTGTAGTTACTATGATGAATACCAAGATACACGTATCTAAGAACAGTTGCCAGATACACACGGTGTTGACCTTGAATCTGCTACATCAGCCGCCATATTAGATTGTAGTTACTATGATGAATACTAAGATACACGTATCTAAGAACAGTTGCCAGATACACACGGTGTTGACCTTGAATCTGCTACACCAGCCACCATATTAGATTGTAGTTACTATGATGAATACCAAGATACACGTATCTAAGAACAGTTGCCAGATACAATCGGTGGTGATCTTGAGTCTGCTACATCAGCCGCCATATTAGATTGTAATTACTATGATGAATACCAAGATACACGTATCTAAGAACAGTTGCCAGATACACACGGTGTTGATCTTGAGTCAGCTACACCAGCCACCATATTAGATTGTAGTTACTATGATGAATACCAAGATATCTAAGAACAGTTGCCAGATACACACGGTGTTGACCTTGAATCTGCTACACAGCTGTCGTATTAGATTTGGTTCTCTATAGGGCCAGTGTTAATTTAAAAAAAGGAATACAACTTTATTTATGAACGTTTAATTTTTACTAATCTTTTTTTTTTGTGGCTCTTTGAGATCTTTGAGACTTTGAAATTTTATCTCTTGATTTATTTTTTAACTACAAATAGCAATTGTTTGGTTAAATTAGTTTTAGTGAAACATAATCAGTTTAAAAAACTCCATTTCAGGGGTCACTAGTCACACTAGTCACTTGTCACACTAGTCACTAATCACTAGTCACACTTATAAGCTATTTTAACATTTTAAATGTATGTGTAAAACGCGAACGTCTGCTACTTGAGAACGCATTGTCTGTCAATCAAGCGAAGAAGAGAGTAAATGGCAAGGAATATATTTAAGTTATACCATGGCTTGGAGACGGCGGACAGACTTCAGCCGGTATTTTGGTAGTAGACGGAGTTGCAAGTAGTTCCAGAGTCAACTCCGGATCGAAGCTCGATTGCGAGAAAATATTTCACTGGAGAAGAATATTAAAATCGTTAAATTATAATAATATTTTAATTTATAACATAAGTTGTTTAACATCACTCGTCAGTTAACTTGGACTTGCAGGTCTGTGCGTGAACGTTATTCCACGATTGAGATATCGCCTGTTAGCTTAACTAGGGGTTCGAACAATAGACCTTAACCCCACACTCCGAAGCCTTAGACATTAAGTCAACATAATTGCGAATAAAACAAAATATTATATTCAAAATTTGTACTTCCCGTTAGCCGATCCATCGTATTGCCTCGTACTTGTGTAATTTAGCTAGAGCTTCTTTACTTTGACTTCGTTTCTTTCAAAATAATAATACCTTTAGCTTAACATAAAGATTATTTGCTATTTGGTAATAATATGCTATTGTATAAAAAGTCATTTAGTGTTTTCTTTTATTCTTGTACTTAAATATTGCTCATATTATTGACTATTGATTCGGATAATTTAAGTTTTCTTGTAATGATTTTTTTACTAACTAGTATACATTTTTACTAAGTAGTATACGTTTTGTATATTAAAGGTTTACATTGAACTATGATTTTTTCAATTTCTTTGTCACCTCCATAAGTTAATACGTTATTTCCTATTGATACTCATTTTAAAGTAGTTGATATATATAAAAGGTATACATTTCTACATTCCCGCAAAATTAACAAAGGGAAATTGTGCATATTTTTACCATATGGAGTTGAATACCTAAGGAAAATACATAGTTTTTATTTGGAAAACTACATATAATTTAAATAGATGACATCATATATTTAAACTATATGTTTTATAATTTTATCTTTATACTTAATATATAATTTAATTAAATTTCACATTTTGTATGTATTATATGTTTTATAGAAACTACTTTTGTCTATTAGTGAATAATAAATACTTAAATACACCACCCTATTATATGTTGATATATTATAGATTCTAATTTAACAGGCTTTGGATACATGAGAAAAACTAATACCGGTAATTACGGACATATCATTTTATATTGTTTAAATTATTTCAGATAACTGGACGAAAATTACTATCATACGTTTAAAATAATTATAAACATAAATATACTGAACTTACCTACTGATGTTATAAGTTAGTTCTAAAACTTTCCTAGACATACCTTAACATTGAGATAAAACAAAAGCTTACTCTAATGGATTCAAAATGAACAGATGTTCGAGAAATACTTTACAATCTTTCATCATAAATAAACTTGTTTAAGAGGATTTCACCTGGCTTAATACCAAGAGAAGTTTGATTTTAAACAGTCAATATTAAACTGTACCACAATATTTAGCTCTAACTGAAATATCGAATCTTCAAAAACAAATAATGGTTTTTATACCTATTAATTAAATAAAATGATAATGTAAGAAACTCTCTGTCCTTTAAAGACGTCTGCTCCGAGTGCTACTGAAGAAATATTTACATTGGTTACCGTAAAACTAAATATCATTTACCTTTATAAGATGTTTTGTGTAATAAATTAATTAAAATTTCACCTGAACATTTAATAAATAAAAAAGTACTATCCATTTTCTACTAAAAAATTATTTAAGAGCTATATGTGATACAGAATAATTTATTTAACTTATTTATTTATTTAATTATTTAACTTCACTATTTGGATTTTTTTAATTGGTATTATAAAATATGTTACTACTGAATGACATAAAATATAGTTGACTAAAGTGGGGTCCTCCACAACATTACAAGGAATTCATGTTAAGTATGTAAAAATGTTTACAAATAGTGATGAATACACATTAAGACACAGAAACATGCTCGGTAGATAACAGCTAAGTTGGCAGAACAATAAAGACATTCTGTACCAATGAATGTTGTCTACATTAAAGACATTCTGTACCAATGACTGTTGTCTACATTAAATCGTGCTATAAGACCATAACTATCTCTCGCTATATTACTCTTCATTATCTCATCATCTTAATATTGCCAGTATATAATCATTTTATTGTTTCAATAAGTGTTTTAGTGCTATTTAAGAGCGTGATACAGCTAATATTGGATAAATGTTACATACCGAAGTCATTGGACGGAAAACTGATCATAAACTGCAACAAGAAACATAGTTTGAATCAAATCTTTTAACAGAATGAAGGACTTAAGAAAATTGTATTGATATTGAACCGAACTGAATTAGAAAATGTAGACGGGAAAAAGAGAACTAAAGCATGTTAATACTTTCTTACTAGTAAGATAAAGAGGGCCAAAACAGGCTGCTGAGAATATGATAAGTGTTGGAGGACACGTAACGGTGAAGGACTCTCCTTTTAGATAAAAGATATAAAATAACCCTAGCTATGGTGAAAGAAATGATTGGCATGGACATGAGGTTATATCGAAATGACAAGTAAACCTTTACATCGTCATTGGTAGTGTTAATGGTCATAGTGAGGGAATTTTCAATTTCTTTCTTAGCCTGAGGCAAAGAAATAATTATTGATACGTGCACTCCGAAATTTAATAGTGCAAGCCGTGGGCTCATGCTGTCTAAGATAAAGGTGCAAGACATGGGCTCAGACTGTCTCAGATAAAAGTACAAGCCGTGGACTGATGGTCTCTCAGATAATAGTGCAAGCCGTGGGCTCAGACTGTTCAGATAAAAGTGCAAGCTGTGAGCTCATGCTGTCTAAGATAATCGTGTAAACCATGGTTTCATGCTGTCTCAGATAAAGGTGCAAGACATGGGCTCAGACTGTCTCAGATAAAAGTACAAGCCGTGGACTGATGGTCTCTCAGATAATAGTGCAAGCCGTGGGCTCAGACTGTTCAGATAAAAGTGCAAGCTGTGAGCTCATGCTGTCTAAGATAATCGTGTAAACCATGGTTTCATGCTGTCTCAGATAAAGGTGCAAGACATGGGCTCAGACTGTCTCAGATAAAAGTACAAGCCGTGGACTGATGGTCTCTCAGATAATAGTGCAAGCCGTGGGCTCAGACTGTTCAGATAAAAGTGCAAGCTGTGAGCTCATGCTCTCGGATAAAAGTGCAAGCGGTGGGCTCATGCTGTCTTAAATAAAAGTGCAAGCCTTGGACTGATGCTCTCTCAGATAAAAGCCGTGTGCTCATACTGTCTTAGATAATAGTGCAATCCGTGGGCTCATGCTCTCTAAGATAATAGTGTAAACCGTGGTTTCATGCTGCCTCCGATAATTTTGAAAGCCGTGGGCTCATGCTGTCCGAGATAAAAGTGCAAGCGGTGGGCTCATGCTGTCTCAGATAAAAGTGAAATCCGTGGGCTCATGCTGTCTAAGATAATCGTGTAAACCATGGTTTCATGCTGTCTCAGATAAAGGTGCAAGACATGGGCTCAGACTGTCTCAGATAAAAGTACAAGCCGTGGACTGATGGTCTCTCAGATAATAGTGCAAGCCGTGGGCTCATGCTGTCTAAGATAATCGTGTAAACCATGGTTTCATGCTGTCTCAGATAAAGGTGCAAGACATGGGCTCAGACTGTCTCAGATAAAAGTACAAGCCGTGGACTGATGGTCTCTCAGATAATAGTGCAAGCCGTGGGCTCAGACTGTTCAGATAAAAGTGCAAGCTGTGAGCTCATGCTCTCGGATAAAAGTGCAAGCGGTGGAACTCATGCTGTCTTAAATAAAAGTGTAAGCCTTGGACTGATGCTCTCTCAGATAAAAGCCGTGTGCTCATACTGTCTTAGATAATAGTGCAATCCGTGGGCTCATGCTCTCTAAGATAATAGTGTAAACCGTGGTTTCATGCTGCCTCCGATAATTTTGAAAGCCGTGGGCTCATGCTGTCCGAGATAAAAGTGCAAGCGGTGGGCTCATGCTGTCTCAGATAAAAGTGAAATCCGTGGGCTCATGCTGTCTAAGATAATCGTGTAAACCATGGTTTCATGCTGTCTCAGATAAAGGTGCAAGACATGGGCTCAGACTGTCTCAGATAAAAGTACAAGCCGTGGACTGATGGTCTCTCAGATAATAGTGCAAGCCGTGGGCTCATGCTGTCTAAGATAATCCTGTAAACCATGGTTTCATGCTGTCTCAGATAAAGGTGCAAGACATGGGCTCAGACTGTCTCAGATAAAAGTACAAGCCGTGGACTGATGGTCTCTCAGATAATAGTGCAAGCCGTGGGCTCAGACTGTTCAGATAAAAGTGCAAGCTGTGAGCTCATGCTCTCGGATAAAAGTGCAAGCGGTGGAACTCATGCTGTCTTAAATAAAAGTGTAAGCCTTGGACTGATGCTCTCTCAGATAAAAGCCGTGTGCTCATACTGTCTTAGATAATAGTGCAATCCGTGGGCTCATGCTCTCTAAGATAATAGTGTAAACCGTGGTTTCATGCTGCCTCCGATAATTTTGAAAGCCGTGGGCTCATGCTGTCCGAGATAAAAGTGCAAGCGGTGGGCTCATGCTGTCTCAGATAAAAGTGAAATCCGTGGGCTCATGCTGTCTGAAATAAAAGTGCAAGCCTTCGACTGATGCTCTCTCAGAGAAAAGCCGTGTGCTCATACTAGTAGGTAAAAACTAAGGGAGCGAGACCCACTTTTTTTGGTTTTCCAAGATGGCGGCGGTCACGTGACCAGATCCAAGATGGCGACCGGAAGTGGATCCAAGATGGCCGCGGAAACGGGAAAACTCCCCGTGGGAATTTTCCCTCACAAGATTTCCCTCCAAAATCCCAAATTTCCCTCAAATTTCCCACATCATACTATATAAAATGCACTTTTTTCAAGATGGCGGCATTTCCCTTGTTATACTATACAAAATACACTCCTAACCTTTTCCCCGTTATACTATATAAAATGTAAAAAGATGACGGCCTTTTATATATGTACTATAATAAATGAACTTTTAAACTTCGATCATTACCGTTGGCTACCTTCGTACGCTCTTAGCCTACGATGAACGCGTCGGCTATAGGTCCGGCGCGCATGCGCAGGGACTTGCTACTCTACTCATATATACACTATAACAAATGTATTATTTCATACATACAGTATAACAAATGTCACAGCGCACCTAGCAGCAATTCCGATCGACCGCAGCGCACCTGGTGGCAATGCCGTGCTTTTGACCCGATCGCAGCGCCCCAAGAAGCAATGCCGATCGATCGCAGCGCACCTAGCAACCACACCAGTGCGCGGGTGGTGCATGCGCGGGGACTTGCTACTTTACTCATATTTACACCATAAAAAATGTATTATTTCATACATACACTATAACAAATGTCACAGCGCACCTAGCAGCAATACCGATCGACCACAGCGCACCTGGTGGCAATGCCGTGCTTTTGACCCGATCGCAGCGCCCCGAGCAGCAATGCCGATCGATCGCAACACACCTAGTGACCACACCGGTGCGTGAGTGGTACATGCGCAGGGACTTGCTACTCTGTGGCAATATACACCATAACAAACGCAATACTTCATATATACACTATAACAAACGTAATATTTCATATATACACTATAACAAATGCATTATGGCTGACGCGACCACAGCGCACCTAGCGGCAATTCCGATCGACCGGAATGCACCTGGTGGCAATGCCGTGCTTTTGACCCGATCGCAGCGTCCCAAGCAGCAATGCTGATCGATCGCAGCGCACCTAGTGACCACACCAGTGCGCGGGTGGTGCATGCACGGAGACTTGCTACTCTACTCATATATACACCATAACAAACGCAATATTTCATATATACACTACAATAAATGTCACAGCGCACCTGGTGGCAAGACTAAGCGCATCCTTTCGGAAACATTGCGCCTTCGGAAAGCAAGTCCCTGGTGGTAATTCCCCTTCTCAAATTTCCTTCAAATTCCCTCGTTATACTATATAAAATGTAAAAAGATGGCATCCTTTCCCTTGTTATACTATATAAAATGCAGTCCTAACTTTTCCCATGTTATACTATATAAAATGCAAAAAGATGGTGGTCTTTTATATATGTACTATATAAAATGCTTTCGTGTACTTCCGGCGACTGTCGGCTACCTTTGAACGCTCTTCACCCGTCGGCTACTGGTCAGGCGCACACCCAAATGCCACGCTCTGATTGGTTGCCTCCCTCCCTACTTTCCAGGTAATCTTTCTCACACGTACTGTTAGCCTACCTATTTAAATTAATTTTGTATTTAAGTTTTCTCAACTTTTTAATAAATACACTGTTAACCTAGTTTTCTTATATAACTTTCTCTCTTAACTTACCTATGTTCCATGTACTCCCATTCATCCATGGCTTCCTTTACCATACCCCGTTACCTACCTATACTTACGTTAAAAATATCTAATCAAGGTTGTGTACGTACTTAACACTCTAAGCAACCCGCAATACACATTTTATTTAAAAATTAAGGAGTAAATATTACCTAATACACTGTTAACTTTTTAGTCCTTCAACTACCATCGACTACTACCTTCAGCTACCCCTCTCCCATCTACTTCCGGTTAACTTCGTATGGATACCTTCGTATCAAACACACCCGGCATCCTCTAAACTTAATACGCTAGCTTAACTTAACTTCGTACGCTCTTACCCTAGAGCCCTCATGCCTACCCATCTTCGGACTATCCAACCTAAATTACTTTAACTGTACTTACGAGGTCTACCGGTGGCCGGACTTTATCGGTCCGTTATTGGTCACAAGCTTTACATTTTCCTTCATTAACTATCAACTAACAATTTCCTATTTTCGCCCACCTTCGGCTACCTTTGCGTGCGTGTACATGTTACCTAGGTTACATTACTTACTTTCAGTCACTTTCATTATCAATTCTGTGGACTCAAATACCTCACTTCCTATCCACGTTCCTATCCAGAACCCATCAGTCCCCCTACATAACGAAACTAGAACACCTACCCTCACTTCCTTTCCTCAAAAATTCCTTCCTTTTTACTATAGCGACACTCAAGGACTAATTCACTACCACTTCACAAACCGTATTTAATTGCCTCTGCTCGGTGCACTGGCAGACCATTAGTTCTCGCGCACTTTTCTTATCGAAACCACTTCCATTACCACAATCATTGCTTTACATTTGTTTGTTGTCTTTTATTTGCACAATGTCTTTTAGTAATATCAAACACTTAAGTAACATTGTATATGATTCCTTCTTCTCATTTTGAAAAACAGTACTACACAGGATGACGTAATTGGAGTTTCAAAACTGGACTGGCGCATGACTCATACAGCGTTTGCGAAACTCGGGTATAGCGCTCCAGGCGCCAGACTGGTTTTCATGTCTGGACCGGCGCGTGACCCAAATGCTTCGTTCTGATTGGTTTCCCCCTCCCCCTCCTCTCCCCTCCCTCCATCCATCCCTACTTCACCGACCAACACACTCAATCTTTCTCACTTCTGTTCTTGCGATCGTACTGATCAGACGTGTGTTCACGTTGCTCCTATTCGATAATAAAAACAATTATTCTTATCATAATCACTTTAACTCTTTTACATTTTGGACACCGTTCTCTGCACAGTATTTCAAAAGTGATATACCGAGAGTAAGTTCCATATACAGCATAAATATTTTTACCTTTGTTCTTTGTGTGGTATTTTGAATTTGTTTCAATATTACCAAGCTTGTCTTGTAAAGTAAATTTACGTTTGTAATTTACCGTTTAATTTAATTACCAAAGATGGAATCCTTTGCCATAAACCGCAACCTTTTAACCATTTCCTGTCAGTTTGATACTTACGGTTTCGATCTCCTTACTGTTCTGACTGAACATAAAAACAAAATTATGTCTGAAATAAAGAACCACCTAAACAGGTTCGGGGGAGTCAAATGGTACATCACGGTCCAAATTAAATTCACTAAAACTATAAATAACGAAGAAATCTCAACAATACATTTCTTTCACGGAAAAACTCGACCTTTGCTACCCTCCGACACTCTAGATATTCAGTATTCCGAGGATACAGACAAAATTTTAAAAAGCGTGGGTAAGTCAAGGTAGTGGGTGGGCAATTGAAAATGTTTTACGCCTAGATCTGTTTATTGTTAAATTTCAACCCTTATACGCTTCTTCTTACATACCCATTCCTAAAAAATCTCAAACTCTATGCATGGAATTATAAATATAAAAAATAACGATGAGAAATGTTTCCTGTACTCTGTACTTACCCTATTGTACCCTGACCGACATAGACGAGTAAGTTATTACAGAAAACGTGAAGATGAATTAAACATGTCTGGTAATAGATATCATGTCAAAATTACCGATCTCGATAAATTTGAAAAATTAAATCCCGCTATATCAGTCAACGTCTTTGGTTTTGAAAAAGACGAAATTTACCCCCTAAGAATAACAAAAGAAAAATTTAGAGTTCAACATGTAAACCTGTTATTTCTAACTACTGACACTACTACTCACTACTGTTTAATCACCGACATGTCTTGACTGCTATCTCACACAACTAAATGCTCAAATGCATATTACTACTGTGACTACTGCCTACACAGATTTTCTTCTCAATCACGACATACTAACCATTTACCTTTGTGCTCACCACACGGTGCACAAAAGACTAGACTTCCGACTGATGACGAAAACTTATGTATTTTCAAAACTATACTCTATGTCACAAAGTCCCCTTCACCATATACTGTGACTGAGTCCTTTGTTGTACCCATCCCTACTACAATTAATGACCCTACTACTTCACATACTACAAACACTGCCCATCACGTACCTTCTGGCTTTGCTACGTAATTATCGACAGTGACGGTAAACCCATAAAGCAATCTAAAGTCTATAGCGGCCCCGATGTTGTTGATACTTTTCTAAATTGTTTGATTACAGAGTCTAAAGAGCTCTTACCAATTATTCATAAAAACATTCCTATTAATATGTCTCCATAAGACAAAATTACCTTCAATAATGCCTCCACCTGTCACCTTTGTCAAAAACCTTTGGATGGAGACAAAGTAGCTAATTATAATCATTTAACGGGTGAGTTCTTAGGACCCGCCCACAATTCATGTAACTTAAATTATAAAGTTCCTGATCACATACAGGTGTTTTTTCACAACTTGCGAGGTTATGACTGTCATCATCTTATTCAAGGGTTAGGTAAATTCAAAAAAGAAAAACTCTCATGCATCGCTACTACAAGCGAACGGTACATTTCAGTCACCCTCGAGTCATTACGATTTCTGGATTCCTTACAGTTCCTTAACGCTTCTTTGGACACACTCATGTCCAACCTAATTACTGACGGGGCTTCCAAATTCAAAATTTTACAACAGTGTATGACCAACACAGACTTACTTCTACGCAAAGGCGTCTTTCCCTATTCTTACATGACCGATCAATCAAAATTTAACGATACTGAACTTCCTCCCAAGGAGGCGTTCTACAATGACCTGACCCAAACACCTATTTCAGACGACGACTACACACATGCACAGACCGTGTGGACCACCTTTGGTATGACTTCAATGAAAGAGTACCACGACTTATACTTACTCACAGACGTGTTGTTACTTGCAGACGTTTTTGAAAACTTTAGAACTACCAGTATGACTTACTACGGTATTGACCCGTGTAACGTCTACTCTGCCCCCGGACTTGCATGGAATTCCATGCTAAAAATGACAGACATTCATCTTGAACTACTCACCTACATTGATCAACACCTATTTGTCGAGTCTGGTATCTGGGGCGGTGTCTCAATGATACCAAACCGGTACGCCCAGGCCAACAACCCTAACTTGCCCGACTTTGACAACACAAAACCCATCAACTACCTACTTTATCTTGATTGTAATAATTTATACGGGACCAGTATGTCTGATAGACTCCCAGAGTCTGAATTCAAGTGGATAGACCCACAAGACATTGACTTTACAAAAGTACCCGATGACTCTGACACTGGATACATTTTAGAAGTGGACCTGCACTACCCAGACCATTTACACGACTTACATTCTGACTTTCCACTAGCCCCCAAACGAAAAGTAGTGACAGACGATATGCTTTCCCCCTACTCTAAAAACCTACTTGACAACTGAACTATAAACCTTCCAACACTGAAAAATTACTAACTACTCTCTGTGACAAAACCAAGTACGTTTTACACTACAGGACTCTAAAACTTTACTTACAATTGGGACTTGTGCTAACCAAAGTCCACAGAGCTCTAAGCTTTAAACAGTCTGCTTGGTTAGCCACATTTATTAACTTTAATACAGAAAAAAGAAAAGAAGCGAAAAATAATTTTGAAAAAGATTGTTTTAAACTAATGAATAATGCTACGTACGGGAAATCCTTAGAAAATGTAAGATCACGTATTGATTTCAAACTTGTAAATAACAAAAACAATTGGTTAAATGGACAGCTAGTCCCAGACTTAAAACATTTTTTGCATACAATAAAGATATTGCGGGATTGGCTTTGAAAAAACAAACGATCTTTTTAAACCGACCCATTTATGTTGGATTTACAGTATTGGAAATTTCAAAATTAATAATGTATAACTTTCACTACAACTGGGCAATTGCAAAGTATGGGAAAAACGTCAAGCTTTGTATGACTGACACAGACTCACTATTCTACAATGTATATACTCCCGACGTTTACGCAGATATGAAAAATGAATTACACTTTTTTGATACGTCTGACTATCCACCTAGCCACCCATGCTACAGTGTAGAAAACAAAAAAGTGTTAGGAAAATTTAAAGACGAGTTAAACTCAAATCCGGCTAGGGAAATAATTGGCTTGAGAGCGAAATGCTACTCCGTTCTAAATTCAGATCTAGAGGAAAAGAAGGTGGCTAAAGGCGTCCCCCAAGTAGCGATAAAAAAACAACTAAAACACGATATATATAAAGACTGTCTTTTAAATCATTCGTTAAAAACTACAACCGCTTTAAACATTCGCAGTGACAAACATAACTTGTATACACAACACATTTCCAAATTATCACTTTCCCCCTTTGACGACAAAAGATACATCTTGGAAAACGGCATTGATACACTAGCATACGGACACCATTTAATTAGTAAAAAACGAGCTTTAGAACACGATCATGATTTCATTAATACAAAACTAAAACTCACCCATAACTCAAACATAAACTTTGAAACAGAAAAACAATAATCTATACACTTCAAACATAAAAATTAACAAAAGAACAACTAAAATTGCATACTGTCAGAACTTCTTTCCAGAACCGTTAACCTCTGACTGACTACCACTCCCTTCCCACACCACTCAATCCTTTCCCACATCCTGTTCTTATTGCGTCACTTGTATATGGTACCAATCAGTTATTCCACTACATCAGAACTTTGTTAAACTTTTCTAATAAATCTTTTAAATTTATCGAAAATTACTTAAATCAAATTAATTTTTCTAAAATATTTACCACAACATTACTTTGAAAATGTAATATTGGACAGTTTCTTTGTATATAGGAAGATTTGTACATAACTTATCCGTTTGGTTAGATTTTACTTTGTAAAAAACCGGGTCCTTTAGCAGTTTCAATGTACGTATATACATGCAAAGTCTACGAGTAATACTTTGAGCAGTACCACACTGTTACAGGATGTGGCTCACCAAACGCTTGTGTCACAAAGACGAAATATCAGCTTGCTTTAATATAAAAATTATATACTTTCAACTACTAAAAAAGCGATGGAATGAGATTGTAACCCATGGTTACTAACATTTCCGTAGAAATCCAATTTACGGCATTGGATGGGCTCAACCCGACCGTAGTGCAATGTAAAAACCTCGTACTGGGCGAACCTTCTTCTTGATTACGGTAACTCCTACGCCAGGTAAGTAATGTTAAGTTAGTTTTGAGTAAACACTTTTACCGAAAACCTTTAAAAAACAATATGTAAAGTAAATTCTGTTATAATATGGACACTTTTGTGAGTTTACATACTACAATTTATTAACGGATATCTTCAGCTCTGTGTGAATTTCTATAGAATACCGTACCATCGAGGTGAGGGCGGCCCAAATTTAATAAAAAATCGCCCGACTGTTCTCTAAGGCAGCCGTAAAACGCATAAGTCCTGAGGCGGTCCTGCAACTTGGGGCTGGGCTAAACCCCGTAAGACCTCGAGTCGCAGTCCGGGCCCTCGTAAGGTACGTGTATGATTACCTCCTGGTATTATTTTTGTATTTTTTTATCCATATTTTTTATCCATACAGAATTTACTTTACAGATTGTTTTTTAAAGGTTGACGGTAAAAGAGTTTACTCAAAACTAACTTAACATTACTTACCTGGCGTAGGAGTTACCGTAATCAAGAAGAAGGTTCGCCCAGTACGAGGTTTTTACATTGCACTACGGTCGGGTTGAGCCCATCCAATGCCGTAAATTGGATTTCTACGGAAATGTTAGTAACCATGGGTTACAATCTCATTCCATCGCTTTTTTAGTAGTTGAAAGTATATAATTTTTATATTAAAGCAAGCTGATATTTCGTCTTTGTGACACAAGCGTTTGGTGAGCCACATCCTGTAACAGTGTGGTACTGCTCAAAGTATTACTCGTAGACTTTGCATGTATATACGTACATTGAAACTGCTAAAGGACCCGGTTTTTTACAAAGTAAAATCTAACCAAACGGATAAGTTATGTACAAATCTTCCTATATACAAAGAAACCGTCCAATATTACATTTTCAAAGTAATGTTGTGGTAAATATTTTAGAAAAATTAATTTGATTTAAGTAATTTTCGATAAATTTAAAAGATTTATTAGAAAAGTTTAACAAAGTTCTGATGTAGTGGAATAACTGATTGGTAACATATGCAAGTGACGCAATAAGAACAGGATGTGGGAAAGGATTGAGTGGTGTGGGAAGGGAGTGGTAGTCAGTCAGAGGTTAACGGTTCTGGAAAGAAGTTCTGACAGTATGCAATTTTAGTTGTTCTTTTGTTAATTTTTATGTTTGAAGTGTATAGATTATTGTTTTTCTGTTTCAAAGTTTATGTTTGAGTTATGGGTGAGTTTTAGTTTTGTATTAATGAAATCATGATCGTGTTCTAAAGCTCGTTTTTTACTAATTAAATGGTGTCCGTATGCTAGTGTATCAATGCCGTTTTCCAAGATGTATCTTTTGTCGTCAAAGGGGGAAAGTGATAATTTGGAAATGTGTTGTGTATACAAGTTATGTTTGTTACTGCGAATGTTTAAAGCGGTTGTAGTTTTTAACGAATGATTTAAAAGACAGTCTTTATATATATCGTGTTTTAGTTGTTTTTTTATCGCTACTTGGGGGACGCCTTTAGCCACCTTCTTTTCCTCTAGATCTGAATTTAGAACGGAGTAGCATTTCGCTCTCAAGCCAATTATTTCCCTAGCCGGATTTGAGTTTAACTCGTCTTTAAATTTTCCTAACACTTTTTTGTTTTCTACACTGTAGCATGGGTGGCTAGGTGGATAGTCAGACGTATCTAAAAGGTGTAATTCATTTTTCATATCTGCGTAAACGTCGGGAGTATATACATTGTAGAATAGTGAGTCTGTGTCAGTCATACAAAGCTTGACGTTTTTCCCATACTTTGCAATTGCCCAGTTGTAGTGAAAGTTATACATTATTAATTTTGAAATTTCCAATACTGTAAATCCAACATAAATGGGTCGGTTTAAAAAGATCGTTTGTTTTTTCAAAGCCAATCCCACAATATCTTTATTGTATGCAAAAAATGTTTTAAGTCTGGGACTAGCTGTCCATTTAACCAATTGTTTTTGTTATTTACAAGTTTGAAATCAATACGTGATCTTACATTTTCTAAGGATTTCCCGTACGTAGCATTATTCATTAGTTTAAAACAATCTTTTTCAAAATTATTTTTCGCTTCTTTTCTTTTTTCTGTATTAAAGTTAATAAATGTGGCTAACCAAGCAGACTGTTTAAAGCTTAGAGCTCTGTGGACTTTGGTTAGCACAAGTCCCAATTGTAAGTAAAGTTTTAGAGTCCTGTAGTGTAAAACGTACTTGGTTTTGTCACAGAGAGTAGTTAGTAATTTTTCAGTGTTGGAAGGTTTATAGTTCAGTTGTCAAGTAGGTTTTTAGAGTAGGGGGAAAGCATATCGTCTGTCACTACTTTTCGTTTGGGGGCTAGTGGAAAGTCAGAATGTAAGTCGTGTAAATGGTCTGGGTAGTGCAGGTCCACTTCTAAAATGTATCCAGTGTCAGAGTCATCGGGTACTTTTGTAAAGTCAATGTCTTGTGGGTCTATCCACTTGAATTCAGACTCTGGGAGTCTATCAGACATACTGGTCCCGTATAAATTATTACAATCAAGATAAAGTAGGTAGTTGATGGGTTTTGTGTTGTCAAAGTCGGGCAAGTTAGGGTTGTTGGCCTGGGCGTACCGGTTTGGTATCATTGAGACACCGCCCCAGATACCAGACTCGACAAATAGGTGTTGATCAATGTAGGTGAGTAGTTCAAGATGAATGTCTGTCATTTTTAGCATGGAATTCCATGCAAGTCCGGGGGCAGAGTAGACGTTACACGGGTCAATACCGTAGTAAGTCATACTGGTAGTTCTAAAGTTTTCAAAAACGTCTGCAAGTAACAACACGTCTGTGAGTAAGTATAAGTCGTGGTACTCTTTCATTGAAGTCATACCAAAGGTGGTCCACGCGGTCTGTGCATGTGTGTAGTCGTCGTCTGAAATAGGTGTTTGGGTCAGGTCATTGTAGAACGCCTCCTTGGGAGGAAGTTCAGTATCGTTAAATTTTGATTGATCGGTCATGTAAGAATAGGGAAAGACGCCTTTGCG
>JAQJVL010002581.1:53033-90995 GCA_035578905.1 Stictocephala bisonia
GTGCAAGCGGTGGGCTCATGCTGTCTTAAATAAAAGTGCAAGCCTTGGACTGATGCTCTCTCAGATAAAAGCCGTGTGCTCATACTGTCTTAGATAATAGTGCAATCCGTGGGCTCATGCTCTCTAAGATAATAGTGTAAACCGTGGTTTCATGCTGCCTCCGATAATAGTGAAAGCCGTGGGCTCATGCTGTCCGAGATAAAAGTGCAAACGGTGGGCTCATGCTGTCTCAGATAAAAGTGAAATCCGTGGGCTCATGCTGTCTGAAATAAAAGTGCAAGCCTTGGACTGATGCTCTCTCAGATAAAAGCCGTGTGATCATACTAGTAGGTAAAAACTAAGGGGGCGAGACCCACTTTTTTTTGGTTTTCCAAGATGGCGGCGGTCACGTGACCGGATCCAAGATGGCGACTGGAAGTGGATCCAAGATGGCCGCTGGAAACGGAAGCAGCGGTACCAACTTCCCGTGGGAATTTTCCCTCGCAAGATTTCCTTCCAAAATCCCAAATTTCCCTCACATTTCCCATACTACTCCCCAGATACCAGACTCGACAAATAGGTGTTGATCAATGTCAGTGAGTAGTTCAAGATGAATGTCTGTCATTTTTAGCATGGAATTCCATGCAAGTCCGGGGGCAGAGTAGACGTTACACGGGTCAATACCGTAGTAAGTCATACTGGTAGTTCTAAAGTTTTCAAAAACGTCTGCAAGTAACAACACGTCTGTGAGTAAGTATAAGTCGTGGTACTCTTTCATTGAAGTCATACCAAAGGTGGTCCACACGGTCTGTGCATGTGTGTAGTCGTCGTCTGAAATAGGTGTTTGGGTCAGGTCATTGTAGAACTCCTTGGGAGGAAGTTCAGTATCGTTAAATTTTGATTGATCGGTCATGTAAGAATAGGGAAAGACGCCTTTGCGTAGAAGTAAGTCTGTGTTGGTCATACACTGTTGTAAAATTTTGAATTTGGAAGCCCCGTCAGTAATTAGGTTGGACACGAGTGTGTCCAAAGAAGCGTTAAGGAACTGTAAGGAATCCAGAAATCGTAATGACTCGAGGGTGACTGAAATGTACCGTTCGCTTGTAGTAGCGATGCATGAGAGTTTTTCTTTTTTGAATTTACCTAACCCTTGAATAAGATGATGACAGTCATAACCTCGCAAGTTGTGGAAAACACCGGTATGTGATCAGGAACTTTATAATTTAAGTTACATGAATTGTGGGTGGGTCCTAAGAACTCAGCCGTTAAATGATTATGATTAGCTACTTTGTCTCCATCCAAATGTTTTTGACAAAGGTGACAGGTGGAGGCATTATTGAAGGTAATTTTGTCTTGTGGAGACATATTAATAGGAATGTTTTTATGAATAATTGGTAAGAGCTCTTTAGACTCTGTAATCAAACAATTTAGAAAAGTATCAACAACATCGGGGCCGCTATAGACTTTAGGTTGCTTTATGGGTTTACCGTCACTGTCGATAATTACGTAGCAAAAGCCAGAAGGTACGTGATGGGCAGTGTTTGTAGTATGTGAAGTAGTAGGGTCATTAATTGTAGTAGGGATGGGTACAACAAAGGACTCAAAGTCACAGTATATGGTGAAGGGGACTTTGTGACATAGAGTATAGTTTTTAAAATACATAAGTTTTTCGTCATCAGTCGGAAGTCTAGTCTTTTGTGCACCGTGTGGTGAGCACAAAGGTAAGTGGTTAGTAAGTCGTGATTGAGAAGAAAATCTGTGTAGGCAGCAGTCACAGTAGTAATATGCATTTGAGCATTTAGTTGTGTGAGATAGCAGTCAAGACATATCGGTGATTAAACAGTAGTGAGTAGTAGTGTCAGTAGTTAGAAGTAACAGGTTTACATGTTGAACTCTACATTTTTCTTTTGTTATTCTTAGGGGGTAAATTTCGTCTTTTTCAAAACCAAAGACGTTGACTGATATAGCGGGATTTAATTTTTCAAATTTATCGAGATCGGTAATTTTGACATGATAACTATTACCAGACATGTTAAATTCATCTTCACGTTTTCTGTAATAACTTACTCGTATATGTCGGTCAGGGTACAATTGGGCAAGTACAGAGTACAGGAAACATTAAATTTTTCATCGTTATTTTTTATATTTATAATTCCATGCATAGAGTTTGAGATTTTTTTAGGAGTGGGTATGTAAGAAGAAGCGTACAAAAGGGTTGAAGTTTAACAATAAACAGATCTAGGCGTAAAACATTTTCAATTGCCCACCCACTACCTTGACTTACCCACTTACCCACGCTTTCTAAGATTTTGTCTGTAGCCTCGGAATACTGAATATCTAGAGAGTCGGAGGGTAGCAAAGGTCGAGTTTTTCCGTGAAAGAAAGGTATTGTTGAGATTTCTTCGTTATTTATAGTTTTAGTGAATTTAATTTGGACCGTGATGTACCATTTGACTCCCCCGAGCCTGAATAGGTGGTTCTTTATTTCAGACATAATTTTGTTTTTATGTTCAGTCGGAACAGTAAGGAGATCGGAACCGTAAGTACCAAACCGACGGAAAATGGTTACAAGGTTGTGGTTTATGGCAAAGGATTCCATCTTTGGTAATTAAATTAAACGGTAAATTACAAACGTAAATTTACTTTACAAGACAAGCTTGGTAATATTGAAACAAATTCAAAATACCACATAAAGATCAAAGGTAAAAATATTTATACTGTATATGGAACTTACTCTCGGTATATCACTTTTGAAATACTGTGCAGAGAACGGTGTCCAAAATGTAAAAGAGTTAAAGTGTTTATGATGAGAATAATTGTATTTATTATCGAATAGGAGCAACGTGAACACACGTCTGATCAGTACGAGCGCAAGAGCAGAAGTGAGAAAGATTGAGAGTGTTGGTCGGTTAAGTAGGGATGGATGGGGGAGGGATGGGGAGGGGGGAGGGGGAAACCAATCAGAACGTAGCATTTGGGTCACGCGCCTGTCCAGACATGAAAACCAGTCTGGTGCGTGGAGCGCTATACCCGAGTTTCGCAGCCGCTGTATGAGTCGTGCACCTGTCCAGACTTGAAACTCCGATTACGTCATCCTGTGTAGTACTGTTTTTCAAAATGAGAAGAAGGAATCATATACAATGTTACTTAAGTGTTTGATATTACTAAAAGACATTGTGCAAATAAAAGACAACAAACGAGATGTAAAGCAATGATTGTGGTAATGGAAGTGGTTTCGATAAGAAAAGTGCGCGAGAACTAATGGACTGCCAGTGCGCCGAGCAGAGGCAATGAGATACGGTTTGTGAAGTGGTAGTGAATTAGTCCTTGAATGTCGCTATAGTAAAAAGGAAGGAATTTTTGAGGAAAGGAAGTGAGGGTAGGTGTTCTAGTTTCGTTATGTAGGGGGACTGATGGGTTCTGGATAGGAACGTGGATAGGAAGTGAGGTATTTGAGTCCACAGAATTGATAATGAAGGTGACTGAAAGTAAGTAATGTAACCTAGGTAACATGTACACGCACGCAAAGGTAGCCGAATGTGGGCGAAAATAGGAAATTGTTAGTTGATAGTTAATGAAGGAAAATGTGAAGCTTGTGACCAATAACGGACCGATAAAGTCCGGCCACCAGTAGACCTTGTAAGTACAGTTAAAGTAATTTAGGTTGGATAGTCCGAAGATGGGTAGGCATGAGGGCTCTAGGGTAAGAGCGTACGAAGTTAAGTTAAGCTAGCGTATTAAGTTTAGAGGATGCCGGGTGTGTTTGATACGAAGGTATCCATACGAAATTAACCGGAAGTAGATGGGAGAGGGGTAGCTGAAGGTAGTAGTCGATGGTAGTTGAAGGACTAAAAAGTTAACAGTGTATTAGGTAATATTTACTCCTTAATTTTTAAATAAAATGTGTATTGCGGGTTGCTTAGAGTGTTAAGTACGTACACAACCGTGATTAGATATTTTTAACGTAAGTATAGGTAGGTAACGGGGTATGGTAAAGGAAGCCGTGGATGAGTGGGAGTACATGGAACATAGGTAAGTTAAGAGAGAAAGTTATATAAGAAAACTAGGTTAACAGTGTATTTATTAAAAAGTTGAGAAAACTTAAATAAAAAATTAATTTAAATTAATAGGTAGGCTAACAGTACGTGTGAGAAAGATTACCTGTAAAGTAAGGAGGGAGGCAACCAATCAGAGCGTGGCATTTGGGTGTGCGCCAGACCAGTAGCCGACGGGTGAAGAGCGTTCAAAGGTAGCCGACAGTCGCCGGAAGTACACGAAAGCTATTTATATAGTACATATATAAAAGACCACCATCTTTTTGCATTTTATATAGTATAACATGGGAAAAGTTAGGACTGCATTTTATATAGTATAACAAGGGAAAGGATGCCATCTTTTTACATTTTATATAGTATAACGAGGGAATTTGAAGGAAATTTGAGAAGGGGAATTACCACCAGGGACTTCCCTTCCGAAGACGCAATGTTTCCGAAAGGATGCGCTTAGTATTGCTACCAGGTGCGCTGTGACATTTATTGTAGTGTATATATGAAATATTGCGTTTGTTATGGTGTATATATGAGTAGAGTAGCAAGTCCCCGTGCATGCACCAGCCGCGCACTGGTGTGGTCGCTAGGTGCGCTGCGATCGATCGGCATTGCTGCTTGGGGCGCTGCGATCGGGTCAAAAGCACGGCATTGCCACCAAGTGCATTGCGGTCGATCGGAATTGCCGCTAGGTGCGCTGTGGTCGCGTCAGCCATAATGCATTTGTTATAGTGTATATATGAAATATTACGTTTGTTATAGTGTATATATGAAGTATTGCGTTTGTTATGGTGTATATTGCCACAGAGTAGCAAGTCCCTGCGCATGTACCACCCGCGCACCGGTGTGGTCACTAGGTGTGTTGCGATCGATCGGCATTGCTGCTTGGGGCGCTGCGATCGGGTCAAAAGCACGGCATTGCCACCAGGTGCGCTGCGGTCGATCAGAATTGCCGCTAGGTGCGCTGTGACATTTGTTATAGTGTATGTATGAAATAATACATTTGTTATAGTGTATATATGAGTAGAGTACCAAGTCCCTGCGCATGCGCGCCGGACCAGCAGCCGACGCGTGCATCGTAGGCTAAGAGGTATAGGTATTTTTGTATTTTATAATAATACATATAATACATACCTATAAGCGTACGAAGGTAGCCGACGGTAATGATCGAAGTTTAAAAGTTCATTTATTATAGTACATATATAAAAGGCCGCCATCTTTTTACATTTTATATAGTATAACGGGGAAAAGGTTAGGAATGTATTTTTATAGTATAACAAGGGAAATGCCGCCATCTTGAAAAAAGTGCATTTTATATAGTATGATGTAGAAAATGTGAGAGACATTTGGGATTTTTGAGGGAAATTTTGTGAGGGAAAATTCCCATGGGGGTTGGTACCACTGCTTCCGTTTCCAGCGGCCAACTTGGTTCCACTTCCGGTCGCCATCTTGGATCTGGTCACATGACCGCCGCCATCTTGGAAAACCAAAAAAAGTGGGTCTGGCTCCCTTAGTTTTTACCTACTCATACTGTCTTAGATAATAGGGCAATCCGTGGGCTCATGCTCTCTAAGATAATAGTGTAAACCGTGGTTTCATGCTGCCTCCGATAATAGTGAAAGCCGTGGGCTCATGCTGTCCGAGATAAAAGTGCAAGCGGTGGGCTCATGCTGTCTCAGATAAAAGTGCAAGCCGTGGGCTCATGCTATCTCAAGTAATAGTGTAAGCTGTGAGCTCATGCTCTCTAAGATAATAGTGTAAACCGTGGTTTCATGCTGTCTCAGATAAAACTGTAATCCGTGGGCTCATGCTATCTCAAGTAATAGTGTAAGCTGTGAGCTCACGCTCTCTAAGATAATAGTGTAAACCGTGGTTTCATGCTGTCTCAGATAAAACTGTAATCCGTGGGCTCATGCTATCTCAAGTAATAGTGTAAGCTGTGAGCTCACGCTCTCTAAGATAATAGTGTAAACCGTGGTTTCATGATGTCTCAGATAAAAGTGCAAGCCGTGGGCTCATGCTGTCTCAGATAATAGTCAAGCTGGTTGTAGACTTTAAGAGGTGTACTCAAGGTTTCCTCTTGTTCAGCTCACCTACATCGTTATTAATTTGCTATTTGTTTTGCTGCCATTGCCATAATTTAAATAACTGACTTATTTAAAATCAGTTTTACTTTTGATTAAAAGTACCATTCCACAACTTCACAATTTGAAAAATGTTCTAACGTTGTTAACAAACACTTCCGTAGCTATAACAAGTAATATAATATAGGTAATTAATAACTCAAGTCTCTGAAAACCTATTTTATACTCTTTTTAGAGTCTGTTTGAACTATTATAATAAATATTTAATATTACAGATTCAAACTAAATTATGTGTAGAACTGATAGTCTGAGAGAGCTTCTTCCACATTTCCACTCCACCGTGAACGTGCTGCAAGGTGCAGTCAAGTCTCTAATTTAACTTATTAATTCACACGGACTGCTGGACTATTAAGCTTCAGTTCACTCTCATCATAAGTTGTGATTCCTGTACAAAATGATGGATGGTTTTCCTTAAATATGTGTTTTTACATATTGTATATTTGTGTGACGTTGAAAACAAATATTATTAAAATAGTTTGCAGAATAACATATCGTTAGTTTTGTGTGTTTTTATTTAATTTAAATTTAAAAAATACACATTTCTACATTTATTATGTTTAAATTATCACAAATTAAATACGAGTATTACAATTATTTGTTATATTCACTTATTTAATTTTCTAATTACAACATTAAAACGAACGATTGTAACTTATCCAATCTATGATAAAATTCTGCAGTACAAAGAAGAAATATTTACTTATTTATTTATTTATTTTCATGCTTTAATACAGCTTTACACCCAATTACATTAAAGCAGTTAAAGACATAAACTATTATTAATACATAGTGGGATTTATATAGCCATAACACAAATGTTCAAATACAAAACTTTCCAATATCTCTAAAAGTACAATTAACAATAACACTCAAAAAGGAACATCCATATGACAATAAACATAATTGAGTTTTAAATAATAAGTTCACTTATAAAGAAATATAAATACTCTAACATATAAATAACAAATCATGCCAACAATAAAAGACAAAAAATATACATATATATATGACATAAACTATGAATAATTAACTAGGATAAAATATTACATAATCAACGAACATAAATTAAATGAGAGCAACAGTAACTATAAAAAGCAATAATAATGGTACAATAATACGAAAATAACTTTAAAATGCTGTTTCTCGTTTTGGAAATAATTTACATTTCTTTTTGAAAATGCCAGCCTTATCATGGATAATGTCAATATTCTCTCCACCAGAAAGCATTAGGTTGTAATCCCTCATCATCCAAAGAAGAGGCGAGGACGCATGCACAACCTTACGAACGTGTGGCAAGTCAAATAGAAGCCTATTTCTGCTGTTTAAAGCAAGGATCCTAAAAGAGAGAATCTCCAGGTTGACAGCGTCATCTACCCGTGCCTGGACCAGGCCATGCAGAAACATCTGCCCCATCACATCCCTCCTCAGGCGTAGACTTTCAAACAAAACAGACTCAATAATTAACTGTATGGATCCAAATAATTATAAACATTGAAGCACTTGAAATAAAGATATCTTAATTGTTTGGAAGAGTAAAGAGTTTCTAATCCTTTAATTTTAAAAATTAAGTATCGTTATGTTTTTGTACAGGTATGGAGGTCTTAATCGTTAATTTTTTTTTTTCATGCGGCCCCCATAATTGGTTCTTGGTCTGTTGGGGTCACAGTTGTTTTTCACAGGTTTTATTATGTATGTTTTCTTTTGTTTGTTTTGGTTTTTGAATATATCTGTTTGAATATAAATAAATCTTATGTTTAATAATTTAGCCTATATCTGGTTGTATTTAAACTTTATTATATATTATTGTATTATAACCAAGAATGAATTATAATTTGGAGTACTTTATTTAGCGCTTAAGTTATAATTGTGTTTCTTCAGTTATTTTTTTTTAATTTTATTTTATTTTTTTATTTTTCATAAAATGTGCCTTTTTATTGTGATTAATAATTTTGCCTGTGAAACTAAACTATACCTGTGAAAAAAATAAATACATATGTAAGTATTATTATTATTAAAAATCTTTTTGCATTCTTTCAATTGAATCGTTTTGAAATGAATGAATGGAATTCCATATTATAACAGCACTTTCCAGTTTTGCCTTATACAAAAATATTGGCGTCGTTATAATTTGAAAATGTACACCTTGTCTGATAATAAACCCCATCATTCTGCTTGCGGATGATATAAAATTACTTACGTGGATATCAAATGACAAATTACAATCCATATTTAACTGCAGATCTTTAGTTGATTTTACTCTGCAAATTAAATGTCCATTTGAATAGTAGTTGCTTTTAATGCAATTTTCTGGTCAACTGAAGGTCATAGTATGATATTTCGATAGATTTAATTTCATTTTATTGTCTTACCCCATTTATAAATGCTATTACGATCTTCTTGAAGTCTCTCAGCATCATGGTAGTCTGTTATGTAGTGAAATAACTTCAAGTCATCTGCAAATAATAATGGCTTCGAGTGGACCACA
This sequence comes from Stictocephala bisonia, assembly GCA_035578905.1. Lineage (NCBI taxonomy): Eukaryota > Metazoa > Arthropoda > Insecta > Hemiptera > Membracidae > Stictocephala > Stictocephala bisonia. The sequence goes on from JAQJVL010002581.1 coordinate 61,688, forward strand.
TGTATGCACAAGTCATTAATCATGATCGTGAACAAACACGGTCCTAAGTTCGATCCTTGGGGACTCCTGATTGGACAGTAAATTTTTCTGATAAATGTCCTTTATGAAACACATACTGCTTCATATTTATTAAATAATACCTAAAAAAAAAGTAGATCAAGCTATCTGATAACCCATAATGATGCAATTTCCTAAGTAAAATTGATTAATCCACTTTATCATATGGACCAGGTCATGGAATATAGCATCCGTCTGGGCGTTTCTATTCAAACCCGAGGAGTTGTAATGAGTGAAGGATAGTTAATTTGTGTTGTTCAAACCCATGTTGATTAGGATAAAGTTGGTTCTTAAAATGCTTAAATACTAGTTTCTGGATAACACTTGCCGGAACAGACAAAACAGCCACCGGTCTATAATTTTCAATCTGAGATTCTTTTCCACTGTTAAAAATTTGGCGTTACTTTATAAATTTTCCATTTTTCTGGAAAACACAAGGGTTTAAACTTAAATTAAATATAATAGTAAGTGGTTTCGACAATATATCAACATACCCCTTAGTTAAATATTGCGGTAATAAGTCTGGACCTGCAGTAGCTTTTAACTTTAGTTTTTTAATTGCAACGGACACATCACTCTCAGAGACCTGGCCCAGAGACAGGCAAGGCACGCCTACACCAGAGGGATCAGCCATTGCCATCTCTGCCGTAGGCTCTTCAGTGTATCTATTATACACAGAAACAAAATAATGTTCAAAAGCTTGAACAATATCTTTGCCATTGGTAAGCTGATTCCCACAGCTAATAAATTATTCTTAACAGATTTTTTGCTTCTTGCAAAACACCAAAACTTATTACTATCTGAATATATATAAGTTATATAATTTTATTTTCTAAATTAAAATATTCCCTATATTCAACTCTAATTTCTTTCTTAACCAGTGACCTCAATTGTTTAAATGTATCTAAATCCTCATTTCGACTATATTTTTTGATTTTACGTCGATGCCTTTCCTTTAATTTAATGTTTAAAATAATTGATTTTGTAAATAAACATGGGTATTTGGGCTGTTTACACTTCTTTTTAGGATATATTAAATCAAGAACTTTGTAAATATTTTTATAAAATAAATCCACAGCTTCATTTACATTTGAAATAGAACTTAGGCAATCCCAGTCTATTTCAGCTAAGTTACAACAAAGCTGGATGAAGTTGGCCCTATCAAAAGAATAGGCTGGCGCTTCATTCAACTTTGGCCTACACAATAAAGGAACGCAGGGAACAATCCCCACCTCTATCACCGGATGATAAGAGTCCTCACAAACCATATTATCAATATTTCTAATCACTAAATCCAATGTTTTATTCTGGTAATTACAACAGTATTCTTAAGAGTATAGTTCTGTTCATTTAAAAATGTTAATAATTCATTGCATAGTTTATCACCATTATACAAGTTGTACTTAGGCCCATGTATCTGCAAATTAAAATCTCCAACAATCAGTACACTACAGTTATTCTTTAAATTACTTGATATAGACTTTCATAAAACATTTGATATGTTACAATAATTCAGAATGCTGTCAGCGACTGTACATCATCAGGTGACTGTGCGTGGTGGGAGATATGATCTGTCACACATGCGCTGTCCGCACGCCATTATCAGGTGACTGTGCGTGGTGGGAGATATGATCTGTCACACATGCGCTGTCCGCACGCCATCATCAGGTGACTGTGCGTGGTGGGAGATATGATCTGTCACACATGCGCTGTCCGCACGCCATTATCAGGTGACTGTGATACGTGGTGGGAGATATGATCTGTCACACATGCGCTGTCCGCACGCCATTATCAGGTGACTGTGCGTGGTGGGAGATATGATCTGTCACACATGCGCTGTCCGCACGCCATTATCAGGTGACTGTGCGTGGTGGGAGATATGATCTGTCACACATGCGCTGTCCGCACGCCATTATCAGGTGACTGTGCGTGGTGGGAGATATGATCTGTCACACATGCGCTGTCCGCACGCCATTATCAGGTGACTGTGCGTGGTGGGAGATATGATCTGTCACACATGCGCTGTCCGCACGCCATCATCAGGTGACTGTGCGTGGTGGGAGATATGATCTGTCACACATGCGCTGTCCGCACGCCATCATCAGGTGACTGTGCGTGGTGGGAGATATGATCTGTCACACATGCGCTGTCCGCACGCCATTATCAGGTGACTGTGCGTGGTGGGAGATATGATCTGTCACACATGCGCTGTCCGCACGCCATCATCAGGTGACTGTGCGTGGTGGGAGATATGATCTGTCACACATGCGCTGTCCGCACGCCATCATCAGGTGACTGTGCGTGGTGGGAGATATGATTTGTCACACATGCGCTGTCCGCACGCCATTATCAGGTGACTGTGCGTGGTGGGAGATATGATCTGTCACACATGCGCTGTCCGCACGCCATTATCAGGTGACTGTGCGTGGTGGGAGATATGACCTGTCACACATGCGCTGTCCGCACGCCATTATCCATGGGTTTAGTTATACTACCTAAGTTTCACATCCATCTATAAATCTCTTTCACATTGTCTGCCTGATGTAGTACGTATAATCAACACCCATGGTATAAGTTCATTCTTATTGCATTTCAAATCTTGTGTGGACAATTGCAGTAGTTAATAGATGTATTTGCCAGCGTATCGGCTAGTGTTAAGGATTCAAACTGCGGAGTCCAGTGGCCAAAGTTCAAATCCCCAATGGAACTTCACGCACAGTCCTGTCTGTGGTCTTTAAGAACTGGTGTGTGAAATTAAAAACCTTCCAACTTGAACCTTTTGTTTCAAACTTTAACTTAATACACTTTTTGTCTTATATCCCCACCCTGACAACTAACATAACCAGGTTGTGGAGAATGACTCTAACTACCCACTAGAAACACATACCCTACTCAATCTAGATCAACTTTCTGTACAATAAGCACGTGGTAATTCAATAAACTCTGCTTATCTACTTGATGGAATCTGAAATACACATTCTAAACACTCATCACACTTCGTCTTCAATTTCCTTTAAGTACATCACAGTCTGTGTTAACTTCCTACTCTAACTAGACGATGCAAGTTATGTGATCTTAGAGCCACATTTGAAGTGACATGGAGCATCGATCTCTCTCCATAAACGTTACTCTGTGGTGAAGTACACTCCACAGAATACAGGATAAGAATCGTTAGTTACCTATGTATTAAGGAACGTCCCTCCCCAAACCATGTTTTTTTGAACTTTTTGTAGAACCCGAATGGAATCCAAATAAATTCTCTCAGTATTCGGGATTGTATCATCTATTTTGCTGTATAGTAAGAACTGTTCTTGTTTTCAAACAATAATTGTCTTTCATTTGCCTAACAGGTATTTCTAGTTAGGTATATATTCTTAAGTAACCCTCTCTTACTGTTCCATACTTGAGTATTTATAATTAATTACGATATGGATAATGACGCAAATGTATTTATTACTTTACTTCATTCTACTACAACACCGCCAGACAATGAGTTTATTATGACATATTTTTGGAGAATATTTATTTATTAAAGGATATTTTTACTAAATTTTTTTCCTGAGCCAAATTTGTTTAGTTTAATATGTAATTTCATTTGTGTTTGTATTGATTAAATTTGTCTTGTAAACTAATTATTTCCTAAACATAAAGTGAATGAAAATGTAAAAGATTCGGGATTGTTTTTCGGTGTTACAAGGCCTTTGGTTATACTTGTAATACAACACGTTTCTATAGTAGTCGTAGATTCACTTTAAGTGATATTTGAGCACAAAAATAAGCCGTTCCTCGTGTTTAACCAAGACGTGTGTTCCTCAGGGGCAGTATTTTGTAATCAAATTTGATTTAAAAAGAGAGGATTTTTATATCAAATTGTCTGTATACATTGTAATGAAAACAAATTATCTTCTTATAGTGCAATATGTCAAGAGAAAAAAGCGATAAATTGGCTATATAAAATACATTAAATAATAGTAAATGTCACAAAAGCTAATTTTATCAATTGTTATTTAAGAACACACTTTGGATATCCATTATTCATATTCTTTGCATATTAAATAATCAACATTTTTGACGATGTTGACACAAATCTTAAGTTAAACATTCTAAAGTTGTGTTTTTAGACTGTAACACTGTGCTGGACACGGTAACATTAAATAATACAAATTCCAGTTCAAACAAATGTTACTTCATGAGCAAATTCTGTCACATTTACTGCTTCTTAGTTTGTAAGAGATACTACAGTTTGTTTGATTACAAACTGTATTAAAACTCTTCACATTCTTAAATTGTAATCTAGTATTTACTAGTTCCGGTACTATAATTCCACACCAAACTATCATTAAGGCTATACAATTTTTAATTTGCAATCTGCGTCAAATTATTATATGGAATAAACAAATGTCGTGTTCCTTTGTTATATTTACAAAATTATATAAAATTTTAACCTTTTTTATTAAAACTGATGTCAAAAGCCATTACGTGGAACTTGAGTGACAGTGTGAATATGTAACTTTAGCGCCGCATTGTACTTTATACATTTAGCTACGCCTGTGTGAAATGACATTCATACAAAAAAATGTCTTAAGGAAGTTCCTTTTCCCTTGACATAAATTAATGTCGTGATCTAAAAATAATTCACATTAAATAAAAAAAAATGTACATGACCTTTTACTGTCGCGCTACCAGTTGATATGTTTTAAACTACTTTGCGAAATAAATTGTAACTTAGAGCCAGACCTAAACAATTTAAAGAATACTTAAATACCATAAATCTTTCTCAATGATAATCACTCCTATAAACTTGAATGAACCCGATTTATAAAAATGAAGAAAACTTTGTAAACATCCATAAAACAAGTTGAAGTCATCAATGTATACTAACTAACTATACTTTAGTATAGCTCACTGTAGTATAGTTCGTTGGTTGATGTTAGTAAAACTAATTGAATATGTAAAAGTGCTACAGTTTTGTTTTCATGTATAAATCCTGAAAAATCATAGACAAGCTCAAAATTTAACGTAATTGCTTTTTTAAGAAAACCAGTTATCAGTATATAGTAAATTGATTTATGTGTCGGATTCAATATTGAACTAAAACAAAAGTAAACCCCCATCGTCCATTGTCGTTGCATAGATAAATAATCGATTTTATCGTTTATTTTATCTGAACTTAGTTTTTTTACTATTTTTGTTTCTCATTTGAATATTGAAATTAATTTGTTATTTATTGAAATTAATGTTATATTTACTAGAACACATATTTGTAAGTTAAGTGAATTTTTCTATGTTTAATGCCGTCTATATTAGTGATTTCAAACCAATAACTAAATATTAAAATTAATTTTGATTATGCTAATTCAAGTCTGAAAATGTAATTAAAAGAACTCTATCTGAAAATTACTCATTTTTTAGCAATTATTAATCTGATTATAATTATTACATAAAAAGATAAAGGTGGAGGAGAAGTGTGTAAAAAAGAGTTTTATTGCATCTGTTTCAAAAAGTATGATACAAAAATTTTAAAACAAAAGATTGTGTTAATGAAACAAAACATATACCCATCTCCCTTTCCTTTCATACTGCTCAATGCTTTCCGTGACCATTCTAGGTCAAGACAAAGAGTTGTGGCTGAGTTATAAATGGGTGACGTTGAGTATCACAGCGCCTCTTATATAACCTGCAAGCATAACCATAACCTACGAGCATGAAGTCTTATAGACGTGACCATAACCATGCAGTGAATTGCCTGTTTTAAAGGTAGGGGGTTGTGGCACGACTAACTTGGTAGAAACGTACCATTGAAATAATCTTTTAAGATTATCTTAAAATGGACTATTATAGTAATAGAAAAGTCTTCCATTACTATCATAGTACATTTAAGATATTCCGATATTGAATCACAGCAAATAGGAAATGATAGGTGCTTTAGAAAACTTGGTTTGATAAATACTTTTCGTGAAACCAGACTAACAGAAAACTGAAGGGTGTATGAATTAATTGATGTTGATTTAAATCATTACCAATGTATTTCAGACATAAAATTAAGTGGCCCTCTGAGAACATTCAATATTTTGATCTGCTTTCATTTCCAGCCCTCGGAAGTACGAGTCCCATACAGAGGCCAAAACTAGTTTCATTCATTGTAATTTACAATTAAATACAAAATAAGTTTTGTTGAGATCCTTTATATAGAATAAAAGGAAAACATATAAAAAGTCTGTGTGCACTAATTCAAGTTTGAAGGTTTAAATAAGTAGTGAGGCACGTGGAGGAGAGAGTGCATAATATACAAAAAGTGCCTGTTAATATACTGTACAATACTGTTTTTAACAATCCCACATTGATTTGTATCAATAAAATTCACTAAAATTAGCTGCAATTAATTCTTAACTTTCATTAAATTGCCGTTCCCTTAGAAACTCAATTCAAATTTTGATTTCTGATATGATGTAGTTTATAACGGTATAGTTTTCATTGAATTTATCCTCGGTAGTTACAGTCTTGCATTATTCTAAAATTAACATAAATCATACTCCAAACACATTAAGAATACAACAGAGGTTATTAATTTTACTAAACATGTACTCACATATAATGTATTACGAACTTTCTGTTGTGGGGCTAGGAGGAAAATCTACGATTGAGTTTTGGGACTCTTGTTTTCCTAATATACCCACTTAAAAAAACATTTCTTATCGAGTGCATTAATTTATTTTCCAATTATGCTACAATTACAAGTGTAAGTCATCAGACAACTTATCACTACGTTTTTTCTAATAATTATTACCTACAATAACGCTTATTTGTTAAGGGAACATGATTGTTTACAGTACGAGTATTGTTGACGTCAGCCACGAGGTTGGACTGCGGCATTATTGACCTTCCTGACCTCTGAAGGTCAAACCTAGAGGTGGCACTTACCTCTAGCACCTGCAGAATGATGTAAGCAAGAGGTCGGATCTCTTGGTGGCAGTTAAGTGTTCGAGATAGTTGTCAGAGTTCACCCAGCACAACACCCACGCACCCTACCGGCACACGACACACTGACTGTAATCACCCTGGATCGTTGAGGGAAGATGTACTGAGGAGGGAATGCGCATGCGCTACCCCCTTGTCCCGCCGGGCCATGCTGTCTGCTAGAGCCTCCACTGCACTAACCTACCCAAACATCTCTCATTCATTTAGTTCTTCTTTAATGATATTATATGAATTATGTGCAATCATAATATCAGGTTTTGAACTGAAAATTTACAAAATAATATAGTGTTGGTAGGAAAAATTTAATCATTAAATACTACTTACAAAATTAACCGCTAATTATAGAGTGTGTAGCAGAATAGAAGCGTTTTTTTAACTTCCCTAATCCTTAAAAAAACTGATGCTAGGAAGTTGATGGTCAAGTTAAAGTGCTGTGAAAAATTTATGTATTTTTCTTTTTTCTTTCTTTTACTATGGAAGTAATGAACATCTGTTGCGTTCTGTATAGTATTATGTACAAATTAGAATACATGTTGTTTTTTATGTGATATTTTCTATTATTTTTTTTAATTGATTAAGTTGTTTTATTTTGTTATTTTTCACATATTAAATAAAATAAAATTAAATAATTAAATAAAATATGGCATTTGAGTAAGCTACTTGGTTTAACTTAATTCTGAGGCATGCCTTTATATTTTTATACTAAAATGCTTTGATTTTTTTAGGTTAATCCTAATTTTGTATCTGTTTTTGATGAATAAATAAATCAAATATAGTTATACTATGATAAAAACTACTATAATAGCATTGTAAGATTGTTTGTGGTTTTTTTTACATACTATAAATATATCAGGAAATATAATTACTTTCGTGTATATAACCCTTCTCCATCCATTATATCACCACTTCGACATTCATACAAATAAACCAAAGATTATTTTACAATTATGTGTTCCTTTTAGTATAGCAATTAATTTAATTCATAGAACAACAGTTAAAATAATAACCTAAAATGTATTTTCCGCATGTTATGTGCATGAAATATTATTAAATATGAAATATTACAGTCACAACAAACAAAAAGAATAGTTAGCAGAAGAAAATTAGGGTAGTATTTTCGTTGTCAAATCTAAATTATACTGTTATACTAACTCTACTTGAGGTTTCCGGAATAAAATATCAATGAAGGCAGTTGATGAATTAAAAATAAATAAGAGTCAAAAACGTGTAAAGATAGTTTGCAAGTCACAGAGACGCCGATGTTCGTTAGCTAACCGAATATAAAGTCCAGAACCAGTGGACTGAGCAGCGTCCTCGCACGTGTCTGAATGTAAACAAGTTAATATAAAGTCCAGAACCAGTGGACTGAGCAGCGTCCTCGCACGTGTCTGAATGTAAACAATTTAATATAAAGTCCAGAACCAGTGGACTGAGCAGCGTCCTCGCACGTGTCTGAATGTAAACAAGTTAATATTAAGTCCAGAACCAGTGGACTGAGCAGCGTCCTCGTACGTGTCTGAATGTAAACAAGTTAATATAAAGTCCAGAACCAGTGGACTGAGCAGCGTTCTCACACGTGTCTGAATGTAAACAAGTTAAGTTTTTTCTTTTTTCTAATATACGTCACGTATTTATATCAGATCTTGCGTATTTGTAAGCAGGCTGTACAGTAATGTAAATATGTACGCAAGCCTATTGGTGTATAATAAATTCACTATGAAAAACATTTATTTTTTTCTGCTTGAGGCTTTCACCGTTTAACCATTTAGTTTTATTTACAGAGCAAGATGGAGTAACATTATTTTGTATAGCATAGTTAATAATTACTTCCGAGTGAGATAGAATCGCAACATATATCTAAAAGGTTTTATGTCTAAAATATAAACTCTTTTCTGTATGTACAGTATTATCTGCCTATGATAACTTATTGTCTACTATTGATTAACTGAAATATTTCAAAAATAGTATGCCTAATTTTGTATTCAAGTAATTGTTGTCACTGTTTAATTTGTTGACTGCGTAGTATTTTCTAAAACTAGCCGAATAACATAGAATTGTCTAAAATATTAATTTTGTATCATTATCTAAAAATAAATATAACTGGACATGACTTTATAAAGGGTTTAGCTGTTTGGCAAGCATATATACATTAACTTAATATCATAGTCAACAATTCAACTGTCTAGTATAGACAACAATTATAATGTTGTATATATTTAATGTCTACTTCCTCACATGTTCTCTTATGTGCTGTGTAACATAGATATTCTTGACTTAAAGAAGCGCTGCTTTAGGGAGTCTATAAACATCTTATCTTCTCCAAAACATAATTGTAAACAAAAATCTCAAAAAAAACAAAACAACAAAACAAAAAACAAAACATTGTAAACAAATTGTAAACAAAAAAAACAAAAGTTATTCCATGGTTGTCTCCACCTATTTTCCCAGTTGATTTGAACAGAAGGGTCTTTTTAAGCCAACTGTGCCTACTCGAGATATTGAAACAAACGGTTGAAACAAAATTTTATAACAATATACTTTAAATGTTCATAGGAGTGGGCTATGTTGAGTCGGTTTCATAGGAGTGGGCTATGTTGAGTCGGTTTCACAAAGGTTTATGAAAATACAACATTTGAAAACATGAGAGTCAATTGGCATACGATCAGCCATGTGGTTATGGAGCTTGTACTCAAACTACTTGTCATATACTTGTTGATTACCCAATGCGCTCTCATCAAAGAGTACTAGCTTATTGTATTTGCACGTGAGAACACTGAATCTAGTGATCCATTTAGCTTTGTGATGGGGTATAATATTCTAACCACTAAGATAGTGTTTTGTTGAACTTTATATTGTATATTTTTTCATGACTACCATACGACCTTCTATATATATATATATATATATATATATATATATATATATATATATATATATATATATATATATATAAGGATTTATTACATCCAAGAAAAAGTAAAATTCTCATTATTTGCTCTCTAGCTTTGCTACAACCTACTCTATACCTTTAGCTCATGGGATACCATAACAATGTCTCCTTTTGATAATGGTGTTTATTTCCACATAAATGCTGAAAATGTATTTTAAAACAAACTAGTAAAGCTTTTGTTAGTTCTTACATTAAAAAACAATATCTAAAGGAAATACATAATATTATTTTGAACAGAGAACTTTTCTTAAGATATACGTATATATATATATATATATATATCTTTTATATATATATATATATATGTATGTATGTAAAATGTATGTATGTATGTAAAGTTATATATATATATATATATATATATATATATATTGTTTTTAATAGACATCTGAACCAAAACGAACATGATAATCAGCTGAGCCTATTGATTCTGTACAATTGAGGAATTTGGAATGTTACCTCAAACAAAAATGCAATAATAAGGCCTACTTCTGTTTATTTTTTTCTCAAAATGTTTTAGAGAAACTACAAACCCCCAGCCCCTCGACCATTATGTGGCATATAAAATAAATTGCGAGGAAAGCGATTATCTATGAAAACTGAAATGTTTCCAGACCTCATTTTAATTTTCATCTGTTGATTTTATCTTTCAATTAGAAATGGGACTATACTAATAATAACTTTGAATAGTAAAGATATTAAACATGCCCAATTAAAACGTGAGGAGGAATTCCAATCTTGTTATTTTAGGTTTACTGATTCAATATTAAGATTAAGAGAAAGTATCACATGAACATTGTTATTTTCCATGAACCAGTGATTTTCAGGAATAAATCCCATACGCTATGGTAAAAAGTGCCCATACCAATCACTTACGGGATTCCAAGAGAAAAATATTAAAACACGTTTATTTCAAAACAACAAAATTAATCAAAACGAGTAACAAAGAAAAAACCTTTTTCCTGAAAAACAAATATTTTTTAATATTAGGAAAAGAAACAAAACTGCCTAATAACTTATAGCACAACACCAACTACCTTCAGATCAATGTACAAAAATATATTATTTGTAGCCATTAGTTTCTAATGTCCAAATGAATATGAAACCCTTCATCTGTGGGAATATTTTTTTTTTTTTTTTATTCTAATCATTGTTCTAACTGTCAAAGCCATATACAGTCAAAAGGTTCCCGGAATCGATGTCCAGAGACACACAGCTTGGTTGCCGGTGGGAATTTTCTCGTCTATCAGTTAGTACTACTCCTGGAGAAGGGATATAGGTAGCGTGAGTATCGCCCAGCCACCATTGTTCCTCCGTGGAGAGCACTTTTCGTGTTTCGCGTGTTTAAATTGTCACGTTTTGAAAATGAACAGCTAAAAAACATTAAATTTGGTTTTTTACTTCTAAAGTCATTTTCTGGGACACTTAAAATGTCAATTCAAGCACACGGAATTAAGACGATGAAGAAAAGCTAATTTACGAAAGGCACAAACTTTTCGTGAAGGTCGCATAAACATTGAAGATGACTCTCGTAGTGGGCGCTTTTCGACTGCAACCACAGATGACAACATTGAGCGAGTTCCGCAAACTGTCCATGCAAACTGAAGAATAACAATTGATAATATCGTTTATAAGGTAAAATTATCCACACAACAGTTCTAAGGCGCTTACTAGATGCCATTAGGATGAAACGGCTTAAAAAATTAACGAAAAGAACAATTGGATTTTGCTGCATTACGATACCCCTGCACATCGATTCTTGTTAGTACGTAACTACCTAGTCAAGCACCACATTACCACGTTAGAACATCCTTGATATTCGCTTGACTTCATGCCGGCTGATTTCTTACTGTTCACACGGTAAAAACGTCAATATTAGGAAATCGATTTGCAGGTACTAAAGCTGTCAGTAAAAATGCGATAAAAGTATTAAAATATATTTTAAAAAGTAAGTGTCAAAAGTGTTTTGACCGTCTGTATGATCGAAGGGACAAGTATATTTTTGAAAGAGAAGATTATTTTGAAGAAATATATGTTTGTACGATTTTATATTTGTCCAATAAACATATTTCAACCAATTCCAGGAACCTTTTGACTATATCTCGTAAATTAAATTTAACGAATGTTCATCATAAAACATATATTATAATCATTAATAACGTTCCAAAAATATACTTATGTTCAACTGGGTCTCCAAACTCAACCGCACGTAACACAATAATCATTTCAGGCATCAGATAGATGAAATTCGTAACTTCAATACAGTAATGTTCAGTGAGAGATTAGGAGAAACACATGGGGGATAATAGCCAGTACCGAAACAGTTTGGGGTTGTGTACTGTGAGGGAAGTGTTTGCTGATCCTGTGAAACTGGGCCAGCCAGTGCCGAAACAGTTTGGGGTTCTGTACTGTGAGGAAAGTGTTTGCTGATCCTGTGAACCTGGCCAGCCAGTGCCGAAACAGTTTGAGGTTGTGTACTGTGAGGGAAGTGTTTGCTGATCCTGTGAACCTGGGCCAGCCAGTGCCGAAACAGTTTGGAGTTGTGTACTGTGAGGAAAGTGTTTGCTGATCCTATGGACCTGGCCAAGTAGTGCCGAAACAGTTTGGGGTTGTGTACTGTGAGGAAAGTGTTTACTGATCCTGTGGACCTGGCCAACCAGGGCCGAAAAGGTTTGGAGTTGTGTAGTGTGAGGAAAGTGTTTGCTGATCCTGTGGACCTGGCCAGCCAGTGCCGAAACAGTTTGGAGTTGTGTAGTGTGAGGAAAGTGTTTGCTGATCCTGTGGACCTGGCCAACCAGTGCCGAAACAGTTTGGAGTTGTGTAGTGTGAGGAAAGTGTTTGCTAATCCTGTGGACCTGGGCCAAGCAGTGCCGAAACAGTTTGAAGTTGTGTAGTGTGAGGAAAGTGTTTGCTAATCCTGTGGACCTGGCCAGCCAGTGCCGAAACAGTTTGGAGTTGTGTAGTGTGAGGAAAGTGTTTGCTAATCTTGTGGACCTGGCCAGCCAGTGCCGAAACAGTTTGAAGTTTTGCAATAAGAGGAAAGTGTTTGCTGATCCTGTGGACAATAATAAGGAAATGAGATAACTTAGATATTGGCAGATCAAATTGGGTAGCATACAAACATATTGACCGACCGATTATCAAATTTGTTATTCATGTATTTCAAAAAGACAAATTAACTAAAATTATAATAGCTATCTATGTGTTTATAATGTTAAATTTACTTAATTTATATTCTAACATTTTATATTATGCAGTTTATATAGTTTGTGTAAGATATATATCTAGAAAACAGTCGAGTCGCTCGAATAGCCGCATAACCCTTTGTACCAAAGAGTTTTGTTTGGGTGTCTGTATTTCATTTCTTCGTTTCTTATTCGTGTTGGTTCCTTCGTGTTCACCGTCTTTAGACTGCTGCCCTGTCGTCGTCTATAATGGTTGGCTGAGTCTTTTGGCTCCAGGGTCGTCCGGGAGGGGAGATGGATCTTAACCTGCATTGCCTTCCAACTTGCTGTCGCCTGGAGACGTAGTGGAGGACCTACGGGCTGGGCCGTCCTTTTGGCCTTCTTTTCGGCCCAGAGTCAATCAGTTAGCACCAGTTGATAAAACAGTGCTGATCCCTTCCTACGCTGTTGACTGTTTCTCCTTCTCCAAGCAAATGACTTTAGCATGCTGGTGAAGTCAATCCTCTATTTTCTTCACCCCTATCGGTCACCTTTTGTGTATTTAAAAAAAGAGAAGAAATAATACTTTTTGGAGTACTATGAACAGTTTAGTGTGGGGGGGATTACTTGTTTTGGGGGACTCTTGGACTTTCAGTGTGGGGAGGAGGAGAATTTGTTTTTAGAAGAGTTTGTATAGATTTTATTTTGAATGTGCTTACTTATATACATTTGGGGGGGTGGGCTTTAGGTTTCTTTGTTAACGGGGGCTTGTTATCTAATTTTCTTTTCCCGATTAGGAGCTGCCCTGCCTGGCCCATAGGTTTTCGGTGAAATTATTACCTCAATCCTTTTGTTTTATTTTTTACCTTTTTTCCAAATTGGCCTAACCTCTAAATTACTTTTGCGTTCCCAAGGCCCCGTATAGTAAAGCGGCCATTATTTTATTTATTAATTATTTCGTTATGTTTAGTTATTTTTTGATTATTGTTAATTACTGAAAGTATTTCCTTGTCGCTGTGCTGTCTTGTTTATTCGTTAATGTACTTTAGTATTTATTTACTTACTATCGTTATATATTTGTCAGGGTGATCTTTTTATTTTTGTTAAGGCTTATTTATTGTTGTTATGTATTTTCATAGTTTATTTGTAATTAGTTTAAAATTCACATTTTTTATTAAGCCAACATTTTATCTAACCCTGAAACGGTCAACAAGTTATAGTTCTGTTTTTCTTAAATGTTTTATTATTTTCCATTGTTAAAGCCTTTCTTTTTTGTTAAAATATAAATATCTCTTTTTAAATAAAACTAAATTTTTGGCTGCAACTTTTTTCCTGAGTCCAATGCCTTCGGACCCACCCTCGAGTTTTTAGAAAGAAAGAAAAAAAAATAATCTTTATTGAAACAGCCAAACAAGCCGCATAATAGCGTCATTATAATCGTACATTTGGTCAAAAACATATTATTGGCTATTTAAAAATACTTAGAATAAAAAATACTTTTACTGTTTGAGGGTGGGTTACAAACGTCACAAATAAGTCACTTACATCATTTTCAAAGTAGAATAAATATCAATGTAATATTATTATTTTACAAATTCTGTAGCCTACTATAATGTTTTATATCATTGTCTACTCAATTTACTTCCTGTCTATTGTTATGTTTCCTGTATACATTATTACATACAATCCACTGTTCTCAGTACCTTTATTCTGCCATTTTGATAGCAAATACTTGCATCTCTCTTTATCTATAACTGAGTATAATTACAATGTACTATCATTGGTTCTATGACTTTCAACTTAAATAGTTATCACATCCTTAACTAAGTAAAATAGATACTTTACACCCATTAAATAGTTGATATTGTATTACATAGATGAAATTGATATGCGTATCGTATCTAATTTTTAATGTTTTACTCTATTTTCACCCATAAATAATACTAAACATGTATCTCAATTTCCGAGATATATTTCTAAATCATAATGCGGCTATATATTACAGATCCGGAAATGGTTTTGTGTATTGAGTGTAGTGTATTTGAATGATGATACAAGAGCAACATTCTCAACTACACCTGGATATTGGCATCTTCCGCGTTCACTTCCAGTTAGTTATGGCCGACATATCCGTCAGATGACTATGATCCTAGTGGCATAAATTGTGATGTATCAGATTACAAATAGTATTTAATGTATTATTACGGTCCAACCGTGTCCTAAATAAATAAGGCGATTCCACTTCTGGCTACTAATTGTTACTTTTATTTACAATTTCTAAATCACTAAATTATACACTATGAAATATTTACAAACTTAAAATATTACTTAGACACTATTTTGACACTTAAATTTATCACTTCTCACTCTGTTCAACTAATGTCCGACACTGCTCGGTATACTGTCACTACACTGTTACTGGAATGTTACAAATAAACACTGTATCAACAGGTGCTGATTGTCACTCACTAACTGATTAACTCTTCATTCTGACTCTTGACTGACTGTCAGGTCGGCCGAAGGGTGTCTTTATATGACCCGGAGGTGTAAACCCAGAAGATTCTGGAACTGGCGGTGGTGATCCTGGAGAAGAATCTAGAACTTCTCAACTCCAATTCAGGAAGGGCCTCGATTCACCTACAGGCAAATGACCTGACATTCTAGTACCTTCCTAGAAAACCTGGATTGGCCCCGCGGGCAGATACTCGCACAGTGAGGGGGTGCAATAACGGGCGCACCGCTATTTCTATTTCGGATTTCGAGAAATTCTTTAGTATTTAGCCACACATATGTGTCTGCTTGCATGGATTTTAGGAATTTTAAAAATATTCGAGAATGCAGTAGTGCTTCTTGTTTTAGCGCATTATTGTTGTAATTGTTGACTTCAATTATTTATAGGCAAATTCCAAATAGCAATTAGCTATCCAACGTGACAGTGGAGTAATTATAGTATGCTACAAAATGCGTAAGTGTCAACAATTAATTACTTTTCTACAGACTTTAAGTATATCACCTTATTTTCTATATTTAAAAAAAATATCAATTTAATGGATAACAAAATTTAATCAAATCAAGTGAAATCTATAAAAAAAATGTATCGTGTTTACAGTGCTATTCCATTATCAGGCCCGCACATTGCTGAATAATGCAACACTATTGCATATGTTACTATGGCTATATATTTTACTATAAATATGTTTATACTAGTTGAAAATCTTAATATATAAAAATGATTACCTGAAATTCGTTGTCATTCCACAGATTTCCTTAATTTTTTTTAAATTTACTTAATTTTTCATGGGATGTTCCTGAAGAAAGAAAAAAATCACAAAGAAATCGGAAAATTTTGGAAAATTAACTGAAGAGTTTATAGCTTGATTTGTTTACAAACAACATAAATGAAAGAAAAATTTGAAACAAGTGATTTAAATGTTTCTGCATCTTATTTGTATTTTGTTTATATAAACATCTGTAGTATGTAATTTCTTGGTGATATAACGTATGAAGTGTTGGTAAATAAACTAATTTTAAATTAAGATATTTAACAACATTTCATAAAATATATTGATTTTGGACTGAAGGCAATGCTATTTATATTATAATCCCGTCCATCATGTGTGTTACAATATTTAAAATTTAAATAAGGGAATTTATTTGTTTACACTGTGTCTCATATTGACTTTGCAAAGTTCATTAATGGAAGCACCATATGTTCAGGTAAATAGATTTTTTTTTTTTTTGACCAGTGTTTAATATTATTTTCAGTTTGTTCAGTTATTTTCATTAAGGTAGGTTTACACCTGACAGTAAATTCGCGACAGTAGTTGCGCAAGTAGTGTCGTGCAGTGTAAACACTCCGATGCAATTTTTGCTGACAGTTGTCCGCAAGTCGCCCCGAGAGCTCTTGCACGAGCTAGTGTCGCCGGTTGTTGCGACAGTTTGAATAAAATCCGTTGACACCTGACAGCAGTCGAGGCAATTTCAACTTACGCAAGTGGTCCCACCTTTCCCGCGGCCAGTTGCTTTTCAACAATGTCACGTAGTAGACGTGTTAAAACTGCAGCTGCTCTGTTGATTCTTGACCATAGGTTTAGAGTGCATAATCATAAAAAAAGGAAGAGGAGCGTCTGGGTTAAAGTATGGATTGAAAGGAGGCGGTATTTGGGTGCATTCACAACTCTAGTAAACGAGCTACGAATGGAAGATTCACAACAATTAGGAATTTTATAAGGATGTCTGCTGTTCAACTGGAGGATCTCCTACACACTGTTGGTCCTAAAATCCAAAAAAAGGACACCGTTTTGAGAGAATCAATTTCAGCAAGTCAGAGGCTGATCGTCACTCTACGCTTTCTCGCTTCTGGTTAGTATAATAGTAAAGTATTCTAAAGTATAATATATAAGTATTCTTTTTTGGGAAAATGACAGACATTCAATTATCTGTTTCTAAATGTTGGTAGCAGTACAAAAATATGATAGGGTTTTATATGTGATTTTTAAATGAGTAATGCTAACCAAATAAACATGCCAAGTTTAGTAGACATACCAGTGTACACGAAATAAACAATGTTTATCTTTGATTATTTTAACCCTTTTATTGCCATAGGTTCCATTTGGAACCAGGTTTTTTGGGAATTTTTCCTGATCAATCTATGGAAAACACAGATAAACCACCTTTACAGATGGGTAAGGCAGGTGTTTTTGCTGGGTTTTATATTTTTCTAGGCTGGTAAAACTGCAGGAGAATAATAAAGAAAACATCTGTTGTGTTCTCAGGCTTAGGTTGGTGTTGCTCATTTTGGTGATTTTCAAAGCTAAGTTTCATGGTTTTATGTCCTTTAAATTATAATAAAAACATTAATTTAATTTTTTTATGTGTCATTAATTTTAATATTAGGTAATGGTTCTTTTTAGGTGACTCCTATCATTCATTGATGTATTTATTCAGAATACCCGCTTGTACTATAAGTATAATCATACCAGAAGTGTGTGCAGCAATTTATGAAAGTTTCAAAGATTCGCTAATGAAGGTAAGACATTTTATTAGCATTTATTTGCATTTGCAGATAAGTTACAAATTTGTTTAAAACCTAAAACAAATTTGTTCCTAAACATAATTTGAGAGTTTTTAGGTCACTAATTTGAACACAAAGTGTTATTTCAGATTATTTTTATTTATAGTACATATTAAGTACAAGTCACATTGATTGGTTATTGATTATTGATAAAGATTGTAGGAAATATCACTGTACCTACTTAATTGTAACAAAGAAGACTGTTGTCCCAATTGTTCCTGCTGCCCTGTTTGTTGTGTTTCTTGCGTATTGGAAGGTTGCATCTGCTGGAACTGCGCTGAGAAGATGAAGAACCCTCACTGAAATGAGGAGAGGGGGAAGCCTGCAGTGGCGGTGGCTGACAAATGATATTTAAGGCACATCACGATTGTATACTGTACCAAGGGCTTCAGCTTCTCCTATGTTTGTAATTGCTTCCATAACAATTCGTTTGAAAATGCGTTTGTTAGCTGGATTTTTAATCTGGCGCAGTTCTGAGGCACAAAAGTCACCAAACACTTGTTCCTCATCATTATTCTGATTGAGTTGGCTCATTGCCTATTGAACATAGAGTGGTATTTCTTGAGAAGGTTATAATTTTTTTTTTTCTTGCTTGGTGGAGGTTGCATATCTGCTTGCACTTCTTCTTGGATATCTGTAATAATTGAAGTTGATGTTTCATCAATACTTTCATCTTCTGATCCGTCCCCTTCGGTGGATACATTGCTACTCTGCTTTGCCTTCATTGTCTGGAAAGTACAAATGATCTTTAGTCCTTTTTACGTGAAAGGTTAAGGCGGCTAGAAACCAATGGCTGGAATGCCATGGTGCCTATATGCTCGCCATGTTACTTCTCGCGCAAACCGGAAGCGCAAGCCTCCACAGTCCACGCGTTCCTAATTTGCGACCACGTCAAACGATAGAATCATGGTCATACGAAAAAGGAAAATAACTTCATAAAAGAAAAAAAAATTGAGGTTCGGTCTTTAAAAAAGTCAAAAGGTTTTTTTTAATTAATGGCTTTTATCTTCCCCCCATTCATTGCAATAAAACTGTCTTAATACTTTGTGTTACTATGTATCATGTGCAATTACGGTGTATTCTGATTCTAGATTCCTGGAAGCAAAGACGATGCCTTGCCGTGTTTGGATGACGTCGGCCAAACCGTTCTCGATATAAAATAAAACGTAAAAAAACAAAATGGTGGCTATCTCGGAAACTAAGGAAAATCGGAAATGGGTTTAAATTAGTTTTCGTATTGTTTTTACCCATAGAATCATATGCTAGAGTATTGTCCACTCGTTATGAATCACCCTGTATATTACAATATTAGGGGTCCATCATCCTCGCACGAGTGGTCATGGATTAATAAAAACGACCTAAAAATATTTTGTATGTCTAGAAATAAAAACCACGTTTACTTACTAGAGTGGAAGATGTTGTGGGCAACTTTACTTGGATAAACTTCAATGCAGAAAAGTATGGCCAATTGGACACATAAACTTCATCACTTGACTGACCTGATGATTTTTTCTTTAACTTTTTGACCTCATAGTTAAATTGGCTTCGTAAGTTATGAAGTTTTCTTTGTACCTCTTTTGTGTTAATTTTCAACTTACTGGCGATGCCATGGTAGGCTTCCATTTTCTTTACTCTATTCCTGTAATCCGTTAATGTAACATTCCAAAACTATTTCATGTTGTTCATAAAGAGTAATGAGCTGTCTTGTTTCCATGTCAGACCATTTCCTGTTATCATCCTGATTGGTTTTTGCATTTTTATTACTCAGCTCAGGGGGAATCTGATTATCTTCCCTCTAGATATCTTCCATCTTGATAATCTTCAAAGTACACACCACAAACCACCCACAAACAAACCGCAAACCACCCACAATCACGACAAAACAAAAGAGAACAAGCAGACACAACCACTGCCTCGGCCAACTTGCAGAAGAGTGTCGATAAATATCTAGCACTGTTTGATCGGGCGACAGTGCGAGCGCAAGAAATTTCTCGAGCCGAGTTTCGTGTTTAGACCTGCAAGTCGAAGTGTCGGACATTCCGCCGGCCAGCTCACGACACTGCTCGCGACATCTCTCGCGACACCGCTTGCCGCTCTGTTTACACTCGCAATTTTGACTGTCGTACAGAAAACTCGCGCAATTTCTGTCAGGTGTAAACCTACCTTTAGAAGACGTTTCACGGTCTTAAATGGTCTATATGAAGTTTATCATGATTTGTTGAATATTGGTAATTCAAATGACACCAGTTAGACGTAACTACTTAGGTTGCAGAACTCACAATGCTGCAAACCAAAGATATATACGAGCAAGTCAAACTGATGAGCAACGCGAAGCCAAAAACAGAGAAATGTTGCGTTTAATCTCAGTCGAGCTGCGTTTAGTTACAGCGTGACAATCGATTACTGTTTACTGTCCAACGGTGCTATTGGAGCAATGAACATTGTGTGTCTACATTGCAAGTCGATAAAGTTTAAAAATTGTAACAATTGTTAATTGTTTCATTATAATTATTTTAGAGAATTGTGTTTAGAAAATGTTAAATATTGTAAGAACTGAGAGATTTAGGTGTTTGGTTTTTTTACCAAAAGTTTTCAATATAAATTCTCCAAGTTTTGAGAAAAATTCAGAATCTTCCCCTTTCAAATAAAAGAGTAGTTTTTTCCCTTATAAATTAGCTAAATAACCAGCTTTTAGTGACTTGAAAAATTTTTCTTTTTACTTACAAAATTTAAAAGCAAAACCAAGAAAATCAAAACACTCTAAAAACTGTCACTAGAAGAGTGACTTCAAAACAGAAACAAGTTTAACCGCGCATGCTTAGTGGATCTTACCCTAACTAAAGAAAACTTGTAAAATTTACTTACATAGCTGTCCTGGAGGTTACAATCCCAAAAGTGACCACAACAAAGCTCGACCGGCATACACTCTCTCACGCACTCGCGAACAAGAAATTGCCGTACCGGAAAGAAACACCGAATACGGTTAAAAGCGCCGGGAAGATCAAACGTGGTCAATCACCGAAAGAACTCTTCAAACTGACGGAACGCTCGCAACCCTCCCACCAACGGACTTACCCCCTCTTGACTCAAGAAGCTAAATCAACCAATTAGAACCCTCCAAACCAGGACATCTGAATAGGTAAGACTCACCAAACATGTTGCCTTCAGACATAAGTTCTTTCTTCAGGAGAAAGTCTACCTTGAGTGCCATCTTCTCAATTTATTTAATATTAAATTTTCTTTTAAAATCTGGTCTGAGATAATTTGTGATAAGCACACACTTTTCTATTTTAAACGTCTCTCTGTTGTTCAACGAGCAGAGTGGCGCACTTTATGTAGCCTTATTAGCTACTATTTATTTTTGATATGTTGAACAACTTAAATGAGAGATTAAAATGAAACTTCTTCAATGATAAAAATTGTTCTTTATTTTTCTTCTTATAAATTAACTTCAACAAATTAAACTGGTTTTCTTCTTAAAATAATAATAAAAACGAAAATAAAAATCTCTTCTTTTATTGACTTAATACAACACAAATAAATTAAAACAACTCTTCCAAAATAATAAATTAAATATCTTCAGACCAGAAACTTTTTTATTAATTTAACTTTTCCAATAAATTTCTTTAAACTATTAAATCCAAAATGTTTCAAAGTTCAAAATTATTTAAAATTTTAAATTTTTTAAATTGCTTTAAAAATTGAAAATTGCTTTAAAATTGCCAAATTTCAAAATTTCTTTAAATTGAAAATTTCGAAATCTTTAAATTGCTTTAAAAATTACAAAATTTCAAAATTTCTTTGAATTGAAAATTCAAAATTTCAAAATTGCCTCCGGGAGATCTGGAACCAAAAGAAATAACCAGCTTTTAGTGACTTGAAAAATTTTTCTTTTTACTTACAAAATTTAAAAGCAAAACCAAGAAAATCAAAACACTCTAAAAACTGTCACTAGAAGAGTGACTTCAAACCAGAAACAAGTTTAACCGCGCATGCTTGGTGGTTCTGGTCTGAAGATATTTAATTTATTATTTTGGAAGAGTTGTTTTAATTTATTTGTGTTGCATTAAGTCAATAAAATAAGAGATTTTTATTTTCGTTTTTATTATTATTTTAATAAGAAAACCAGTTTAATTTGTTGAAGTTACTTTATAAGAAGAAAAATAAAGAAAAATTTTTATCATTGAAGAAGTTTCATTTTAATCTCTCATTTAAGTTGTTCAACATATCAAAAATAAATAGTAGCTAATAAGGCTACAAAATGAAACCCCTGGATCGTGGTGCGTAAGTGGAAAAGTAAAGTTGACACAATTAGTACCGCCGCCAGAGCCGCTACAGTCATTGGTTTCTGGAAATGGACCAGAAAACTAGACATTATTTAACTAATATTCAGCAATACAATAATTGCTTTCAAATTACATCATTTGGTGCAACTATGTAAAAATGCAACAATCATTCAAGAAAAATGCATGCTTACTTTCAAGATTCAGGGTCAAACTTATCATAGAACAGGTTCCTTATTTCCAATAAAAAAATGGTGAATAAAGATTTTTGCAAATTTAAATATGCTTACGAGACAGTCACTGGAAAAACTTGTTTAATATCATTGGTTTTTGCAACAATTCGATCACAAAATGAAACTCATTTCACTTGCCTCATCAGATATTGCAGCTACATTATTGGAAGGTGGTCAAACAGCTAATTCAGCACTCAAGCTGCCGATGAACATGAAAACAATTGAAACTCCAACTTGCATCTTTCAAAGAATTCTGCAATGACCACAGTGTTGCAGCAAAGTGAACTGATCGTTTGGGATGGATGCACAATCGAACACAAAAAATCTTTAGAGCATTTGACCACACGAAGCAATATTTACGAAACAATTAATTTATTGCTTATAGTGGAATAAATCAATGGCAACATAAATTACATTACCAAACAGTATGGGCCACTACAGCCTTTCTATCAGACAGGCCAGCTACAGTGAACTGTACAGTCTATTTCATTATAAACTTCGTCCTCGTCACTATAGATCCAGATCTCATAAGGAGTAAACTACCATCCAGTTACGTTATTAATATTCTGCACTGATTTTTTAATCCTTATGATATGTTTCTACGTTGTGAATACACAAAGAAGATAACTGATTAAATGTAGTCCCCGTTGTTAAATCTTACAAAATGCAATGAACAATTGTTTATATACCACCCACTCACGTAGAGTAGTGGTGACCCTCCTACCCACCTATGCAAATACAATGTTGAAGGCCTTCCCACACGCCCATGAACGGGGTGGTATTTGATTTTGAAAATGTTATTTTCGTTGTCTGTTTTTTTCTTTTGTTTTTACCTGTTTTTTTTTTTTTTATGGGACTGAGGTGAAAGAACGTCAAGGATATATGACGAAATAACAATTCATCCCATCATCTTATACTGTTTGGCTCTTTATAGAAAACTGATAATGTGCCTTAGAGGTACATCTATATATTTAAACAATAAACTCATTCTTGGTATGTTTATGCTCTCTGAAAACCTCATGCACCAATACCATCTTTATTTAATACACCTTCGAGAATCGTTCTTTAAGATATACTGAAGACATCCCCATCATTAGCATTGAAGTCAATGACTCATTAAGAGGGTAATCAAACCAGGATATCTGCCACAAATCTTCTTAGAACTAAACGATATGTAACACCCTTATGTGGGGTTTCATTTTCCAGGGGTTTTGACCTTACTGGATGTTCTGGTCATTTTCTTAAAATGAAGTTGTTGACGGCCTACTATGGTCTCATTTACCCTCACCTATCCTATGTAGTTGGGCGAGCCGGTGGCCGAGTGGTCTAAGGCGTCAGGACTTTGAGCTTGGGTTAGAGATAGCGCTGGTCCGAATCCGGCCTAGACCGGAAGACTTGTCAGTAATATTCACCTTCTACTGTACTGGTTCGCCCCCTTACTCTGCCTGATTAAGTTCCTCGCACAGATCAATAGTCTATGAGGAATGGGCAGAGTAAGGTAAAGAAGGAGGTTAGCCTCTTCTTTTATTTAAAAAAAATTATGCTTTGGGGTAGCTGTTCCAATACTGAATCTATTCGACTATTCAGATTGCAAAAAAGGGCAGTCAGAATCATCTGTAATCTGCCATTGAGACAGTCATGCAAACCCACATTCAAAACACTGGAACTGTTTGTTGACCCTACCTTGTATATACATACTGGCTATTAGTGTAGGTCAAAGTGTGTACTTACACCTGAGACTGAGATAGACAGTCATGCCACTAGAGGCAGGGAAAACTACCGTACTGGACAACATAGAACGGTGGTCTATGAACACCTTCCCTCACAGGTTGGTGTCCAATTGGTCAATAGTTTACAATCTGAATATAAAAGCCTCGATATTCCCAAAGCATTTAAGGCACACTTAAAGAGGGTTTTGATTTCTGGGGCCTTTTACAGTGTGGGAGAGTTCTTGGCACATCACTGGGAGTCTAATAATTGTTGCCAACACCAACGATGGAATGGCTTGGATAGTTGTATGTGAGAGCAGCGGGTGAATGAAACAATTGTATGTATAAATGAGGCTATTGTAAGAATGAATGTGTAGGTAGCTAAAAATATTTTTTAATCTGACGTTTGCGATACATATTAATGCAAATAAAAATAATAATAGTATTATTAATATTATTATGAGTACAATTACATCTCTATCAGTTATTATAACAAATAATTAAACGTAACTAATATCCAACTATTCACCAGTCATTAATCCTTTTTTTCTATCATGAGAATATTTATTATTTATTGCTAGTGTTATTCTCTGATAACAAGTGGACTGTATAATGAAATGTGTTGGGGGATAAAAAGAAACGATTATACGATTGCTGTTAAAGATTATAGATGAACTTATTATGCACTCACGACTTTCCTTTGAGAGAGGGTCTAGAGACACTGACTGGAAGCTGGATCAGCGTGGGCGACGTCCCACGTGCGTCCAAGTGGAGAGTAGTGCGAAACTAATATGCATTAAGACCGGGCTGATCAGCTGACCTCATTATGAGCAACAATGGGGAATTCAACGCGTATTTTGTTTAATCTGGAAAGCCGTAATGGGCAGAAAGAATAAATGTCCTTTAAACATTTTGTTATTTAAATTAAAATTATTTTTTACAAAATCACTCAAATGTTTGTATTTACACAACATTCGTTGCAATTGAAACAATGTTATGTAAATTAAGTAAAAATGGATTTGTGAAAATAGAGAGTAAGAAGAAAATACGAGTTGAAAAGTTTTCATAACTCAACGACAAAGGAGATTTCAACTCCCAAAACACTTCTTAAGTATGTACCGAACATCCAACCATTAAAACTTCCACTTAGATATTTCTGGAATTATTTGAAATATCTAAATAAATAAATTGAGTTTAGCTGACTCATGTAGCTGTAAGTGTTTCAAAATTATTGTATATAATTAATTGTAGTTGTTAAAAGAAATATCTAATCATATTGTTTACAGGACTTTTTTATTTGACGACAACCCTAAGATATGTCAAAGCGCATTCAAAAATATAAATTGGAAAATTAGTTTTAACTAAAGTAAGAAAATTAAACTTTATATTTACAAATATTTCTCTCTTAAAATGAATAAAATAAATAACTATAAACAGTTATTTAAAGGTATAATGTAAATGAAACGGTAATGTTAAAAAGTAAAATATTCAAATACCTTTTTATATAAGCCAATATATTTTTGTATTTTGTTATCTATGAGCAGTCACACAAAATAATTAATTTACATACAAAATGGTTAGTTTTCTGTTAAACAAAAGGATCACTGTTTACGTGTTCACTATCTCTATAAATGTTGGATCAAATTTAGAAGAATGGCGTCCTTGTATTGGTTGTTTAGTTACGAGTACTGTTTTCAAATATTCACTTTACACACACACTAAGTGAATTGCAAAACGGCCCTGACAATATTGTCTGCTCAATATTGAAGCGTCATATTTACATTTTTCACCAAATTTAAATTAACTTAATTTCTTTAGTTTCTGCAGTCTACAAAATAGGGACCACACGTCTTATAGGTATCTTTCATAGCTATAATTTTGAAACAGCTATTAAATTTATGAAATCTACAATTAACTGTCCGTAGAAACAGTTTCCCTCTACGGCCGATATCTGGTGTTTGGTGACTCACACTCATCAAGAGTAGGCTAATAACTTTTCGAAAATATTCATAAAAGAAAATGTATAAACTATCAGGTAGGCACAAACGGTTTCATAACAGCTTCATTCTGTCTATAGCTGTTCCGCAGGGAAGGTACTAAATATTATATTACCATTAGTAATATACATTTTATATTAAATAATCAATATGGATCATGTTAAATTGTCGCATTTACGTTATAAACAATTGAAAAAATAAGTACTTACAGAGGGAAAATAATGATACAGTTTAATAAAATACAAGGCTTGTTTTCAAAGTACACATCGTTTTGGAATTCCACCGCTGTAGCGCAGCGCTCACCGTTCTGTGCATGCGCGCTGAGTACTACTATCTGTTGGCAAGCCACGGCCGCCGTTACGAACCCATTCGACTGTATTTAACGTTACTTACGAGGTTTTTAAGGGCCTTCTCCGATTTAAAATGCCACCGACTGTAAAGTACGCGTTTTGGTAGCACTAAAGGCGGCTGACATTAATTGTGAGATCTTTTTTTAAATAATTTTTCCAACCTGTGGAATGTTATATTTTCATACTCAGTACTCTGTAATTTACTTCTTATTCTTACTGAGATCGGGGAGAAAAACTCATTTTACTTTAAATTCATCTAGTTGCTAATACACTATTATTACTTGGAAAAATATGTTATAATTAATAATGGGGTAGCAAATAAAATTATAAAGTAAGGTTTTTTATAGTTACGTAACATTTTTTAAACAAAATTATACAATAAAAGTATATTTTGAATGGCACCATACTTGGAAAAAAGAAAAACCTTTGTCTTCAGTTTAGTAAAAGACAAATATGTCTTGTAATTGAACTCGACGTAATTGACGTGAAGGTGACACTGAGACAAACGACCACGGACATACAACGTATTTAAAAGACAAATATGTCTTGTAATTGAATTCGACGTAATTGACGTGAAGGTGACACTGAGATAAACAACCACTGTCATACAACATTAGGTCATATTGGTTCAAACTGTTCAATTTATTAAGAGACAAATAGTTCTTGTAATTGAACTCGACGTAATTGACGTGAAGGTGACACTGAGACAAACAACCACTGTCATACAACATTAGGTCATATTGGTTCAAACTGTTCAATTTATTAAGAGACAAATAGTTCTTGTAAATGAACTCGACGTAATTGACGTGAAGGTGACACTGAGAAACAAACAGTGTTATAAAGCAATAAGTGATATTGGTTCTTAGTTCAAGTATTCTATTCTTACAATTCTTTATCTTATAGGTGAAAAAACATGTTAATAATGAGAATATAGATTTTAACTGTTATTAAATATTGATATTAGAAAAACGTTTAGATCTCGTTGGTAAAATAAATTATTGACAGTTTTCTTTATTTTTAAGTAGTTTTTTTGTGTCCAAGAGGGTGAATATATTTTCGTTTAGTATTATTTACTTTTTAATAAGGGTTGTGTAAGTGCGCATGACTTTTTTATCGTGGATTGATGTTGGGTGGTTGATCTAAGGCCTTGTACTCCAGCCACAACTTAGTGGGGTGATAAATAAAATATTTGTGACTGTAATTTGCATCTTTACTGAGAATTTAATCAAAACCATTAGAAGAAAGCTTGAAAAATTGAATTTTGTATGTGTTTGTCCGTACAAAAACTGTACAACTCAAAAACTATTAAAGATAGGGACGTGCGGTTTTTATTAAAATGTTTATTATCAAACTCGTTTGAGCCCTTATTCAAAAAATTCATTTTTTATGCTTTTTATCCTTTAAAATAAAAAAACTAAAATTTCAAAAAGGTGAAAACTATCTACATCTACAAAGTACACCTACATACTAAATTTAGTAAAAATTTATCTATCCGTTTGGTATCCATCACATACACACACACAGACACTTATCGGGCAGACACCAAACTTTTTTTAATATTTTTTGTGTTCAGGGGGTCCTAAATGGATTTTTAGACCAACTTATAAAAAAAATTTGTTTACGACTACCATACTTTATGGGAAAAAGTTTACTTTACTAATGCCTATGGGAAAAAGTAATCAAAAGTAAATGTTCAGCTCAGGGTCTAACTCAAGTTAATATTCTCTATTTGTATTGGTAAATAAATGCGTCATAATAACTAAATATTTTACTGCTGTAACTATGACATTAATTTTAACAGTTTTAAATAATACATAAATAATTTAATAATTTTATTAACTAGATAGAATAGTACAAATAAAATATTTCTTGAGATACAAATTAAATTGTTTAAGTAATTGCTTCCTTTTAAAAGTAAAAACCACTGAAAGCACGTTAAATAAAAATGCTTGTCTTGTAATATTTCATTATTTCATAGTATTCTTACAATATTGTTTGAGGTTTTATTCTACTGTATATTAGTTCACTGGGAAATATAATATTACTAAACATTTATATCAGAACTGTATAGTTAACCTTACATTGAATAATTTTAAAGAATGTCTCGAGTTGACACTATAAATATTATTAAATACCAAATAATCGATTTATCAAATGTTGCATCAAACATTTAACATCGATCAGTGGTAATTCGGTGGTATGTATATAAAGTGACGTGGAACGGACAGAACAGCTGATTGCTCATTACAGACGAATATTTGGCACGCTATTATCCGATGGGTGGAGGGGGGGTGGAGGAACAATGGGACAATCTGGGAGTCGGAGTATTACATAATATAAGTAGCACATTTTGTAACTGTAATTTAAAATTAATGAAATATTTATACATCTATTGCGCTTTGTTAATTTTAATTTTGATCAGGCCACAGATGAAAAAGATTCATTCATTCATTAGTAAGTTACCGATCGTCAAGATATGGGTGAATATGAGGAACGAATGATTGTTATGAGAG
>JAQJVL010002582.1:0-20000 GCA_035578905.1 Stictocephala bisonia
AATTTCATGATACAAACGGATGGCATAGTCGTGGAAATATAGCTATAACTATGCAATTGAAAACAGTTATAATCATAGTATATAACAGGTAACATCCATCGTCAGTTCATGCAATAGCAACAAGCAGTGAATATTCATTAAGCAATAGATGTTTAACAAGCAAACGTGTAAGAATAATAACTAGGCAGATATAAACAGCACTAACAAGCATGAAGATAATAAACTAGGAAAATACAGAATTAGGGTGAGGTACGTATAATTAGATCAAGTGATGATAATTAAAGTGCCGTGAAGGTGGTTTTCAGGTGTTGACTGTATTAGGTGTGTTTAGGACTTGTGGCCTGTGCAGGGTTCTCCATGGACTCTTATTTATGGATTTTTCTCAAATTGTACTAGGTCTTGGGATTACATATATATATGGGAGACCATATGTGTTGAAGGTTTTCTAACTTTGGTAGTAGTGATATGGGGGGTTGAGATAAGTAGGTTAACAGTAGGTGTTATATGGGGGAGCTAGGTAGAATTAGGTTTAGAGTTAATTTCAATATGTAGGCTAAAAGTAGGTGTGAGAGAGTTAACCTGGATGCGCATGCGTCACCCGACGTTGCCGCCAGGGGCGCTGCGGTCGACGTTGCCGCCAGGGGCGCTGCGATCGGTCGGCATTGCCACCAGGGGCGCTGCGGTCGTGTTGCCGCCAGGGGCGCTACGTTGCCGCCAGGGGCGCTACGGTCGACATTTGTTATAGTATATATGATGTTACTTTTATATAGTATAAAGACAGCCATTTTGGGTGAGGGAATTTTGGGGAGGGAATTTTCCCACGGGGTGTGAGTTGGCGCGGGCGGGAAGAGACGCCATATTGGATCCGGTCGCCATCTTTTGTATTTCATGACGCCATATTGGACAAAAAAAGTGCATTTTATATAGTGTAACAAGGAAAAAGTTAGGTTAGGAGTGTATTTTATATAGTATAACGTGGGAATTTGGGGGGTAATGTGGGGGGAATGTGTGGGAAATGTGGGTAATGTGTGGGAAATGTGGGAAATGAGGGAAATGTGAGGGAAATGGGGGAAATTTTGAGGGGGAGGGGGTGGGGGGGTTGGCAACACTGCGCCGCCATCTTGGATCCGGTCACGTGACCAAAAAAAAGTGAGCCTCCAACTGCCCAAAAACATCTACTAATATGGTTTAAATTATTTATACTGTAATATTTTAATAAATAAATCGTTACTTGTTGGATTGAGAATCTGCAGAGGCTGTCGGAGGCTGTCAGCCATATTGGATTGAATCCCATAAAAACAATGTTATTATCGAACCGGACATACGATCACGCATATCCAAATAAAAACAGTTATTTTTAAACGGATTTTTTCCAAACAATTTGCAATTTATCAATAATGAAATTGCGCGTTAAAATTAATAACGAAATTTCTTTGCGAATTTGTTATTAGTTTTATAGAAAAATAATATAAAAATATATAGTTTGAAGTATTTGTGTTCACCTATTTTTCAAAATTAGGCGTATTTATTCAAAACATCTATAGCAATCCCAATGTGCAATGTGATGACGTTTAAAATGACACTCCATAACCAACTTTTGGTCAATAAATAATGAAAAAATATGGATTCGGAAATAATATTGTTCTTATGGGAGTAAAACCTAAATGGCCGACAGCCTCTGCAGACTGTTAAGTTCACACAAAGACCCATATAAACTGGCAGGTGAGGTTTAAGTCACGATACACTTTCCCTAAAAGAGGATTTCTGTCAATATTTATAAAGTGACAAAAGTTTCGTTACTTAAAACTTCTAACAAAATTGCGTTAATGTTACTAAACGCTTTAAGATCTGTACTTATTAAAATAAAAGTGTAGAATTATTTTAATTCGATGCTACAAAAAAAGTGCATTTATTGAAAAAATAACTTACGTATATATTTCATTGATAAAACAAAATTGACACAACCAAACAGGTACCTATTCAAGGGCAACTAAATTGTTTTGAAATATGGCCTCTAAAATAAAAGATTTTGTTGATTTACATATCAATCCTTAATTAATAATTACTTCACTATACTACTTACTTATAAGTATAAATACAAATATATAATATCTTTTTTAACATTCATTGTGTTTTATTTGACACTGATGCTTGATGATGTACAATATTATGGTCCCTTGCGCTGTTCGTGGGTCACATTTCACTATTGACAGTTTGATTGAATTCCGCACATAGAATTCTCAGCAGCAAATCAAACATTGACAGTCGAAGGTGGAAATCGAATCATCGGTGTTGTTGTATTAACATAATAAATGTTCAAACTTTGTTATTCATTTTTAAGAAACAATTGACTATTATAATAACTAGATCAATGATATCTAACAATCAAAAAACATTTTGTCGATTAAAAAGCGATGATAAACAAAATTAAAGTTTTTTAGGAAAATATAAAAAAAGTTAAAGTATAACCGAGTAGAATCTGTTTTGTAAATTAAAATATTGCAACATGACACAAAAATAAATTAGGTTTTATAAAAATAATTTGAAATGTGTTGGTACTGCTAGATATTTGGAAATATATTAAACCCAGGATGACATATATTGAACCCAAGATGACATATATTGAACCCAATATGACATATCTTGAACCCAAGATGACATATATTGGACCCAAGATTACATATATTTAACCCAAGATGAAATATATTGAACCCAAGATGACATATATTGAACCCAAGATGACATATATTGGACCCAAGATGACATATATTGAACCCAAGATGACATATATTGGGCCCAAGATGACATTTATTGATCACCAAATATTTAGCAATACTTCCATAAATAAGAGGTTTTATTATCTAAAACAAGCCACGTCCTGACGAACTTTTTTTGGCTCCAGGGATTTTATTTTTAAATTTATATAAAATAATTTAAAAAATAAAATTTTAATTTTAATCGATTCACTCGTGGGGTTTTTGGCCACGAGAAATCGATTGTCACTGGTCTCAACCCTAGGAAAATTCTTATTTATGCTCCAGAGGCTACTAAACTTCCCATGTATCATGAAGAGGCTGTGCAGTAGATTGTGACGTCACATGGGCGAAATCAGCTGATTTGTTTATTCTATTAAAGATTGAAGATTTATTTTCAAGAGTTTATTTCACCATTAAATACATGCTTGTACAATAGGCTAAGCCAAATATTTAAAACTAAACTTAATCTAAACACACCATGCAAGTAAAAATCAAATAATTTAGGTACTCAGAAAATCATGCACAAAAAATAAGATAACAAAAGATGGGCACACCATGCAAGTTAAAAGTCAAAAATACTGGTAACTAAATCTACCAATTGCATGGAAGCATTCAAATAAATAGTAATCAAGTTATTTATCACTTATCAGCTGGAATTGTAATTACTGGAATTAGAACAGTATTTTTGTGTTCAGATTTGCCATTTAGCACATGTCACGTCATGGGACATACCTACCGTCTTATTTTCTATATACCGTAGTTACTTAGCAGTATAATGTTATTTATTTTGCATTTTGTAGAATAAGGTTAACAAAAACCCAAAATTGAGTAACGTTAAACTAATACACCCAAGTGGGGTATCAAAGTAAAGGTAGTCTTCTCTTAATTACTGATATACCATTAGATTTTAGAAAAGACTGTTTATTAGCTCCACTGCACCAAAAACTAAATTCATGGCCACACTGCTTAAGAATCCTGGCGAGGCCGTAGGCCGATTTTCCTCATGAGGTGACATGCCGATATCCACAAATGGGACTGTAGCAGAGTGCCACGGTGAGGCCAGGCCGCAGGCCGAGATCCACAAAGAGGCTAAAGGTAAACCCGGAAGACCTCCGAAACTAAAACTTATTAAAACCTACAAGGTAGAGCAACAACAAACTATCCTCAGGATCCTCTGGTAGATATGGATGCTACCTCTTCAGTTTGCAAAATTAAACTGAGCGAAGCTCGGTCTCCGGGTATTGTATGTATATATTTCCACATAAATAAATTTTAAAATTGTATTCAGTGTTGTACGAACTATTGCTAACAACAATGTGTAAAATGTGATCTTGAACTTATCATTACACACATTTGCGTTTGGTATTGCGGCTGATTTCACCTATCTGCACATGCAATATGAACAGAAGCAAACCCGTTCTGCCTACAAAAATCAATCCGAAGTCAACTATTTAACTATAATTCTTATTTTATTAGGTTTAATTTAGACATATATACTCTGCAAAGGCACTCAAATCATTAGTACAGTACTTGAAATGTATAGTAAACAATCTTTAATATGACTCACAACTAATAACTTTGAACTCATTACACAACTTTGACTCATAATCTTAACAATTATGTAATAGCTATGAACATAATAACGTGTATGAAAGTTTATTTTACAAGATTTTACTCACAATTACCTAATAACCTCAACATAAAAATAACAATAGTTACATGAATAGAGTTAATGTTTAGGGTTAATGGGAGGTCAACACAGTAACGTCGCACCTCACAAATTAATTAGGAAGATTACAACAATATGTTGTTTATAATGAAGTAAATGTGCACATTTTAGTGCTTATACTGTGAAGTAAATTGGTGTTGTGTGAAGTTCTACTAGTTTTGAAAATTTACCAACACTTCATAATATGCCAATCAAACATCCATTACATTTGACTAAGACTATTAATGGCAATGGAAAGGCTTACGAAAAATAAATGGCTTACAAACTGTAAGAACTAATTTATATTTTATAGCAAACAACACTGTTATAGTTCAATGAGATTTTTACGGAAGAAGTTACAAATTTTAATTGACGAATCCTTAGATCCAAAATTAATCATATATCAGTGTTCTGTGAAAGCAATAAAAAAAATACTAATTTAGACAAAAACCTTAATAAACTACCTCACTTTAATATTACATTGAATATGATAAATCGATAAACACATATTGACAATTTATATCTCAAGTTTTCGTTGGTTTAAGTTTGTTTGTATACCTATCGTGGCGTACAATGTCACATGTGTGTTGCAGGACGTCAACATCAGTGTATCACACGAAAGATCTGCCAGAAATGTACGTTACTATAACATATATATGAATGTAAACTTGGACATAACATTATATTTTCCCCAATTGATATGAAACAGGAACGTTTCCAAAGAATGTTCTGCTAGCCTTACAGAAATCCACTTACATTTGTCGACATTAAATTGCAAGTGTCGACATAAAAGGTTAGATTGGCTTTTGCACAGAAACACTAAATAAATATTGTTTCAAACATTTCCTTATGGTCTGATACTAAGATAACCTTGGATAGTTAAGCTAATCGTTACATCATTTGACTTTAACTAACAATTATATAAATTATATTTTGTACCATTTTGGTATTAAAGGTCATACGCTTCTCATTTTTAACTAACATCGTTAACAGGAATACTAAGGTATGGACAGAAATACGAGGAAAGTTTTACGGGCAAATGTAATGTAATAATCTATCGAAATACGTTCAGCATCACTTTTTGATCAAACAACTATTTCATTTATTACGAAAACCCATTTCTGGCTAACTGTACATTAATTCACATAGTTTATACACTATTGTCTCCACTACTTACTCATTAAAATAGTAAGTACTTGACAAATCATATAATCTTCCATTTTAAAAAAAGGTTTGCATTTTTTAAATTGTTTAAGCAGTAAACTACATAATTAACAATTTTCAGCTTAAAATCTAAATGTAAAACTTACGTAACATTGCACAATGATAAGTTCAGTGAGAACTATTTTTTTATTAGTTGACGAACTTGTAATGCATTAGAATTGTTCATGTTATAAATGTTTAAACATTCTTGGATAGTAAATTGTAGTGTTAAGTTAAGATCATTGTACGAGTATGATGGGCCAACACCACTGGACGTGTATAGGAGGGTGGGTGAGTCAATACCATTTGTAGCCTTATTAAAGCTACTATTTATTTTTGATATGTTGAACAACTTAAATGAGAGATTAAAATAAAACTTCTTCAATGATAAAAATTTTTCTTTATTTTTCTTCTTATAAATAACTACAACAAATTAAACTGGTTTCTTCTTAAAATAATAATAAAAACGAAAATAAAAAATCTCTTCTTTTATTGACTCAATGGAACATAAATAAATTAAAACAACTCTTCCAAAATAATAAATTAAATATCTTCAGACCAGAACCTTTTTTATTTATTTGACTTTTTTAGTAAATTTCTTTCAACTATTAAATCAAAAATTTCAAAATTCAAAATTGTAATACATTTTCTAAATTCTTTAAAATTCTATAAATTCCTTTAAAATTCTTTGAAATTTAAAATTGTTTAAATTCAAAATTGCTTTACATTTCAAAATTGCCTCCGGGAGATCTGGAACCAAAAGAAATAACCAGCTTTTAGTGACTTGAAACATTTACCTTTTTACTTACAAAATTTTAAACAGAAATCAAAAACTAAAACACTCTAAAAACTGTCACTAGAAGAGTGACTTCAAACCAGAAACAAGTTTAACCGCGCATGCATGGTGGATCTTACCCTATCTACTAAAACCCTACTGGAAAACCTGACTAAAGAAAACTTGTAAAAATTACTTATGTAGCTGTCCTGGAGGTTTCAAATCCAAAAGTGACCACAACAAAGCTCGACCGGCATACACCCTCTCACTCACACGCGAACTAAGTAAATTGCCGTAACGGCAAAAGTAACACCGAACGGTTAAGTCGCCGAGTTCTCGAAAGAGGATCGTACGTGATCACACTCCGGAAGGTTTCGTCGAACTGCCCGAACGCACGCAAGCTTCGACCCACGGACTTACCCCCTCTTAACTCAAGAAGCAAAATCAACCAATTAGAACCCTCTAAACCAGGAAATCTGAACAGGTAAGGCTCACCAATTATGTTGCCTTCAGAAAACATGTCGCATGAAATTGACAGGAAATTAACAGACGTGAAAATACTGGTTATTTAGCTAATTTATATGGGAAAAAACTACTTTTTTATTTGAAAGGGGAAGATTCTGAATTTTTCTCAAAATTTGGAGAACTTATATCAAAAACTTTTGGAAAACAAACCAAACTCCTAAACCTCTCAGTTCTTACAATATTTAACATTTACTAAATACAATTTTCTAATTTAATTATAATGAAACAATTAACAATTGTTACACATTATACGTGTATGGGAGGGCTGGAGTGTCAGTATTTTTGCCCGTGTATGGGAGGGGTCTGAGTCAATACCACAGCACGTGTATGGAAGGGCGGGTGAGTAAATACCCGTACGTACATGGGAGGAGAGTGGGTAAGTCAATACCACTGAACGTATATAGGAGGTTGGGTGGGTCAATACCACAGCACGTGTATGGGAGGGCGGGTGGGTGTAGGTCTGATGTTTTTATGGCTAGATCTGGAGTACCGCAGGGGAGTAATTTAGGTCCTTTATTTTTAAATTTATTCATAAATGACCTTGCTTTTAAATTAAAATCAATTTTTTTAATGTATGTCGACGATTTAAAAGTATTCAATGCTGTTAAAAATTTAAATGATTTTAAAGAACTTCAGCATGATTTAGATGTACTAACTCACTGAGGTCAGGAAAATCATCTTAATTTGAATATAAATAAGCGTTGCATCGTGACTGTTTGTAGAAAAAAAAGATCCTATAATGTTTCCATATAGTATAAGTAATAGAGTTCGACCTTTCTGTGATTTAGGTGTTCTAATTTCAGATGAACTATCTTTTTCCGAACACATTCTTAGTATGGTAAACAAAGCTTATTGCACACTAGAGTTTATTTCAAGACTTTATAGACAATTTAATGACATTGAAACACTGAAGATCGTATTTAACTCATTAGTCCGTTCACGCTTGGAATTCGCTAGTAATTTTTGGTTTCCTCCTACTGAAATATTTTCTGAAATGGTTGAAACAACTCAGAAAAGACTTCTAGGATTGTTTTATTATAAATATTTTTGCCCATTAAATTAACCAATCTGGTTAATTACATATTATGTTGAATATGCTTGGTTTTGATAGATTGTGTAAATGACGTACAGTAGCTCAACTTTGTTTTGATAGATTGTGTAAATGACGTACAGTAGCTCAACTTTGTTTTGATAGATTGTGTAAATGACGTATAGTAGCTCAACTTTGTTTTGATAGATTGTGTAAATGACGTACAGTAGCTCAACTTTGTTTTGATAGATTGTGTAAATGACGTACAGTAGCTCAACTTTGTTTTGATAGATTGTGTAAATGACGTACAGTAGCTCAACTTTGTTTTGATAGATTGTGTAAATGACGTACAGTAGCTCAACTTTGTTTTGATAGATTGTGTAAATGACGTACAGTAGCTCAACTTTGTTTTTACAGATTGTGTAAATGACGTACAGTAGCTCAACTTTGTTTCTTACATAGTGTTATCACGAGGGTTGTGGACGATCCATCGACTCTGGGTGCCATCACGTTTCAACACACAGTGTTCGAACTAGCAGGCCGTTGACCCTGGTAGGGCTCGTACTATTGCTCACGCGTCATCTTTTCAGAATTGGTCAATTGCATTATATAATTCTGTAGCTAATGAATGGAGTGGATGTAGCATGAGTCCACCGGTTTTCAGAGCGGCTTACATGAGGCTCATCGAATGATCTCAAATCACATCACAGATCATATTTAATATTTATTTTATTTATTTATTTTAAATTTAGATTAGTTTTTAATTTGGAAGATTTTTTTTAATTTAATGCGAGTATTATTATCTCCTTCTTTTCATCAAGTCCATACCAGGTAATTACTTCAATTTGTGATTGCAGCCAACTATATATTATAATATGGAATATTTTTGAATGTGCCTATAAACTTTGCAACATTTTTTTCCTACAATATAAATTAATTAAAAGTTCCGTCGATTCTTATATATAAAATTGCAGACATAAGTGCAATATTTTCATTAATTTTATGCGAGCCTTATAATTGGATCAACAGATCTGTTAGCGGAGCAGTTGTAGGATCAGCAATTGGTGTATTATATTATACATTATATTATACAAATAATCATACAGGTTTGTTTTAGTTTTGTTATCACTTTTTTTAAATTTATTTTCATAGTTACTTTATTTTTTACTATTTTATTAATATTTTCTTGTTATATTGTTATTAAAATTGTATTTTGATTTAAATATTGTATGAGTTTTAATTTAAACTGAAATATTGTGTGTTCTATGTTTTTAAAAGTTATTGAAACTGTATTGAAAATTACTGTATTGAACCTACAATAAAGATAATGTTAATATTATTAGTTCTGACTCACCCACCCTCCCATACATATACAGTAGTACTGAAAACCTATCCTCCCATACACATAAAGTAGTACTGACTCACCCGCCTCACCCATATACGTGCAGTGGTACTGACTCACCCGCCCTCTCATACACATAAAGTAGTACTGACACCCGCCCTCCCATACACATACAGTAGTACTGACTCAAATACCCTCCCATACACATAGAGTAGTACTGACTCACCCGCATTCCCATACACATACAGTAGCACTGATCCACACGCCCTCCTATACACGTGTAGTAAAACTGACCTACCCGCCCTCCCATACACGTACAGTAGTACTGACCCCTCATAATTTATAATGTAAAATCAATAATACATATTTATTGCTTGTCTATTTAAAAAAATGAAATAAATTTCGTCAGGTTTTGGTTCAGAATTAATAAAGATAATCGCATAAAGTCTTCAGAATTGTTTCTATAGGAAACAAAGGGCTTTGGAAGCTTTCTGTTAAACAAAAGACGAAGCGCTTGCGTTGACAGATCAGGGATGATGGATACAAACCCACAGCTGTTTCTTCCCATTGTGATATTTTCTTTTTTCTAATTTTTTCATGAACTTAAGCTCAACATCACTTTGTGTTTTTTTTATAAGCTATATTGTATTAAATAACTAAATTTAAAATAATAATAATTTACGTC
Organism: Stictocephala bisonia; assembly: GCA_035578905.1. Lineage (NCBI taxonomy): Eukaryota > Metazoa > Arthropoda > Insecta > Hemiptera > Membracidae > Stictocephala > Stictocephala bisonia. The sequence goes on from JAQJVL010002582.1 coordinate 10,025, forward strand.
TAAAGTTTTAAATATTCCAATCGACAGTTTTATTTTCAAGAACATTAAATTTAATTCAATGGGCTGTCAATATTGTATATCTTCTTTAGTATATAATATGTACCAAGAAATGGGCTATTGTAGATACCCTAGAAACAAAATACTGACAAACTTAATATCTAAGTTCTTTATTAAATATAGTACTTTTACGTTGAACAACTTTGTTTGCTTTGTTTATTAGCTTACAAGATGTTTTTTTCAAATTCTAACACTCGTTATAAAATAAGTTTTAACCTATAATTAAACTAAATAAAATATTGTTTAGAAAAAAATATTGGGTGGGTGGGTCAATACCACTGCACGTGAATGGAGGGCGGGTAGGTCAGTACTACTGTATGTGGATGGGAGGCAGGGTGGGTCAGTACTACTGTTACATTTAAATTCATGTTGGCACAATAACACAACTAACAAAGTCACACAGCAACAAAATTTAATAAATAAATCTGACACAAGGCCTGGCTCCAGGGTGAAGAGTGAAACAAAAAAGACGCCTGTCACGACGAAGACAACAACACGTAGGAGACACAAAACACTTAAATTCAGAAACCTAGAAAACATAAACCTGAAATCCCTCCTGAGCTAGAGCAAGTATTTAAACCTTTTTTTTCTTTTTTTTTATCACCAAAACCATCAAAATCAGCTTAGGAATCATTTTTAGTTTGTTTATACAATTTTTTTAAACCCCATCAATACAACTGTTTCTTTTCAACAACCATTTTTTGAGACTTTTAACTTTTTTTAACAACACCTTTTTCATTTTAACTTTTGCATAGCAGAGTCAGATAGAACCACGCTCTGCTACCACTTGCAACTCAACCTCGTGCTAAACAAAACATTACTGGACCCATCGAAGGTGGGTGCAAAGGCACCGGACTCAGGATGACGGCGGAGTGAAAAAACACAAGTTGAATGGCAAAAATTGCTGATATTTGTTAATCTTATCTTATTTTTTCTATTACCTCTTGGCCAATATACTGTTGTATTTTTGTGTAATTACTATTGATAAAGATTTTGGTAAATTTTTACAAACAGTCCATAGTCCATTTTGTACGTAAACGTTAAAAAAATATTTTTTCTGTCACTTAATATTTTTTAATACTTTCAAATTTATTGTTTTTTTTTATTTTTACATAATAAACAACATTTTTACCATTCAACTTGTGTTTTTTCTCTGTGTCGTCCTCCTGAGTCCGGTGCATTTGCATCCTCCTTCGATGGGTTTAGTTTAGTACGAGGGTGGGTTGTAAATGGTTGTAAATGGTTGTAAATCGTTGTTCTGTCTGACTGCTGCGCAAAAGTAAAAATGGTGCTGTTAAAAAAAATTGTTAAAAAGTCTAAAAGAGGGGTATGTTGAAATGTAGTTGTTGTAATGGGTGGGGTTAGTAAAAATAAAAATTTAAAGCAAACAAAAAATGATTTCTAAGCCGAATTCGTTGGTTTTGGTGTTAAAAAAATGTTTAAAAAGTTGCCCTGGCTCACAAGAGATTTCAGGTTTTTGTATTCTAGGTTTTTGGTTTTAAGTGTTTTGTGTCTCCTGCATGTTGTTGTCTTCGTTGTGACAGGTGTCTTTTTTTGTCTCACTCTTCACCCTGGAGCAAGGCCTTGTGTCAGATTTATTTATTGAATTTTTTGGCTGTGTCATTTTGTTCTTTGTGTTACTGTGCCAACATGAATTTAAATGAAGCTTATTTGAATAAGGGGGAGTTTGTCTTTGAAGTTAGGGTTCGTGGGGCTGTGCCGGTTGCCAGTGTGGTTAAGTTACGAAGTCAGCTGAGGGAGTTATTGAGTTCTGGTGCTGCTGTTGCCTAGAGGGAGGTGATGAGCGTTGCTGATGAACTTGAAACTTGTAGGCCTCTGTTGGAAGAGTGAGCAGGTGCTGTAGAGGATTTTGTGGAGAATCCTCGCGACAGGACTAAGTTTTTAGTTAGGGTAGGCTAGCTAGGATGTAGGTTGCGTTTTATCAACCAAGCGGGGTGGCTTGAGGTGGCTAATATGACTTGGCTGCAGGAGGGTTTGGCGGTGTTGGAGCAGGTTACTCAAGCTCTCTCCGGCCTGTCTACGCCCACAGTTGAGTGGATGCCTCCGTCCTTCCCAACTAGTGCTCCATCACTGAGACCGACAGTAGTCCCCGAGCCAGTGCCCTCGCCATGCTTGTCTAAGGTCCCTGTTTCTTCGGCTACTCAGCCTGATTTGTCAGTGGAAGTCCCTCCAGCCTGGCTTTTTTTCCAGATCTGCGTCGCTGCCTTCAGGACAAATTACTTCGTATCAAAATCTGCCCAACCCGTTTCGCCGTTGCTGCAGGGTCTTTCTTTTGCAGTCGGGTTAGATCCTGAGGCTTTGTTGAACTTCTTTAGTCGTTTCCTTCAACTTAGAGTTTTCCGGGACTGGAGGAAACTTCCCTTCTTCATTTTATTCTGCACTTCTGACGGGGCAGCCTTTCTGAAATACCTTTTTCGGTGTTGGCCCGACAAGGAGGTTTTGACGATTTTCACAGAGAGGCGCTCGAGTTCTTTGTGCCTGCTAGGTTAAGGGAGTACTTCACCTTTCAAAAATTTACAGACCTCAGCGGCATGGTAAGGATTTATCTTCATATGTAGGAGCTGTCCGAGAGGCGAGTCGGGTGCTGTGGCTTACCTTGACTGAGACCGAAACAGTTTCTGTCATTCTGGATAACCCCACCTAATTAAAGGTCTCACCTGGTCTTCGCCACTCGTTTTGTGACTTTAAGAGATCTGGTGCAGCTCTGCATCACATCACGGAGGGTCCAGTTCTCTGACAGGTTACGGGAGGAGCAGGCCAGTGGTCCTTCGGTCCGGGCTGTGCAGTTGCCGTCGTCTAGTCCGACTCGAAGAACAGTGGGTCTCCTTGCTTGTTTCGGCTGTGGGCAGGTGGGGCACATTCGGCACCACTGCCCACAGAACCGTCAGTCTGAGCCGAAAAACGGGGGGCGGGGGGTTGCCTTCCAGGTGGCTCCCCTAACTCCACGTTCACTGGTGATGGCTGGAGGGAGATCACCACCCAACCACCCGCCCATACACGTACAGTGGTATTGACCCACCCACCTGCCCATACACGTACAGTGTTATTGACCTACCCACCCACCCATACACGTACAGTGGTATTCAACACACTTAGTAACACACTTAACCCCCGCCTTAACAAATTTGACTCACCCGCCCACCCATACACATGCACTGGTATTGGCCCACCCGCCCACCCATACACATACAGTAGTATTCACCCACCCGCCCACCCATACATGACGGTGTTATTGAACCTTACTACACAGCTACAAATTAGGGAACTTTTTTGGACCTAAATCGTTAAAATGTCTAAAGAAACAAGGGAGAAGTTGCGTTAACAAAAAAAATCGGCTTCACACACACGCACGCATGCACGCTCGCGCGCGCGCCACACACACGCACACACACACACACACACACACACACACACACACACACACACACACACACACACACACACACACACACACACACACACACACAAACAAACACAAACACACACACACACACACACACACACACACACACACACACACATGGGATGGGAGGCTGGGAGGCTTAATTTTTTATTAGTCGCGATGCTTACTAGTATTGGGACCACTTCTAGTAAGCATAGTATCCTGACCTCAAAATGTCATCTTACTAAATATACGATTTTCTTGAACATAACTAGCTATAACTAAAGCATAATCCAATTTAAAAACAATGAAAATAACAATGCCAATTTGAAATATTGACAAACAATAATAATAATTTAATTTAATTGGAATGACTTTATTAGGTGGAGTAAGAACTATTAAATGCTGTCTTCCTTTCTAAAAGTAATAATAAAAATAACAGTTTAAAACTTTCCTATTTACTAGTCTTAAAACTATAATTCCCAGACAATAACTATAGACATATTTAAAATACACTTAATTCAGGAGCATCGGATTGGTAAGTTTATACGAACTAATAGCCTTAAATCGTCCATTCAATTATCAGTAGATGATTGAACAGTGTTATTGACCCTCCCACCCATCCATACACAATCAGTGGTATTGACCCTCCCACCCACCCATACACATATAGTGTTATTACACGTACATATATGTTACACTGTACGTGTATGGGTGAACGGGTGGGTCAATGCCACTGTACGTGTATAGGCGGGCGGGCGGGTGGGTCAATGCTACTGTACGTGTATGGGCGGGGGGTGGGTTAATGCCACTGTACGTGTATGGGCGGGTGGGTAGGTCAATGCCATTGTACGTGTATGGACTGATAAGGTGCTGGCCTGCCATCGCTTGTATAAATTTAATTGTATGTAACAATTTAGACCCATACTGTACGTGTATGGGTGGGCGGGTGGGCCACTTTACTGTACGTGTATGGGTGGGTGGGTGGGCAATAACCATTGGGTAATAACTCATACTCACATCCCACTCATAACCACTGTCCGTGTATGAGTGGGATGGTGGTCCATTGCCACTGAATGTGTATGGGTGGGCAGGTAGGTCCGTTACCACTGTTGTACTTGTATGTTTTGGTGAGTGTGTCCATTACCACTGTACGTGTATGAGTGGAATTGGATGGCCAAAATTATCCGCATCAGTTTCTTTGCATCAGTTGATTCAATTTAACTGATGTAAAAATGAATTGACGCGCGAGACCCCTTGATGCAACAATTGTTTAACTTAGTATTAACAATATACTAAGACATTTAGTATTAACAATCCCCTTAAGAGGAAAAGGGGATTGACCTGCTGTACCGGAGTCTGGCTTAAATGGCTGCACTGGGCATCCGGGTCAAGTCCTCAGTGTGTCCTTTTTTCTGACTTGGAGTACCGAACACTTCTTGATTGTTGCTCGGCCCGATGTCTCATACCCTCCACTTTGTTCAACATTTTTCTGATTTTGGCCTTGTCCGATACATTAAGGAGTCGTTTCTGATTTGCTGGACTGCTGCTAGTTCTGCTCTGCCAATACATCTCAAAATTTCTTTTAATTTTAAGATCTAAGGGTTTTCTTGGGTGTGGAGTTTTCTGGTTACTAAGGACCTCAGTGTACCTATAATTCTATGCGTGGATTTGTTCTCTAAGAGTGGGTTGGTTCTGGATCTGCAGAACCAACACTGCTTTTTCCGTTTTAATCGCAGGGTGCTGGTTCCTCTCGAAGACTCTTCTGTGTTTTCTGCAGTTTGAGAAGTAGATTTTGAGGTGGAACAATTTAAGGTGGGTCCCGTTAGTCATCTTCCTCCGCAGCAGGGAGAAGCCATCAGGGAGTCACGTTCTCGCTTTCCTGATGTGCCGACTTCCAAACTGGGGGTTACTCGTCTTCTTGAGTTTAAGATCCATTAGACTGACACTCTGTTAGTACGCTCCCACCCATACAAACAAGCTCCGCTCAAGATGGAATTTTTTCGGGGCATGATAAATGATCTGCTTGAGCAGGTAGCCATCGAATCCTCCCGCTTAACATATGCCAGTTCAGCATCTCTGATACCCAAAACTAATGAAAAATCTAGGCTCGTCATTGACTATCGGCGTCTGAACGCCAAAGTGTCCGTCGGCTCAGTACCCCTTCCAGACTTGCATTTAGCGTTTGACTTGTTCGGTAAGGCCAAATTCTTCAGCATTTTTATCTCAACCAGGCCTATCATCAGATTCCTCTTACTAAGGAATCGAGGCAAGTCAACAGCTTCTGTGTTCCCTGGAACCTTTACAGGTTCACTCTTATGCCTATGGGCTTAACTGTGGGAGCCCAGACCCTGACTAGGCTTTTGGATACCATTTTCAATATGTCTTGGAAGTTCAAATATGTCTTCAATTATCTTAACGATCTTCTCGTCTACAGTGAGACGTTCCAGGAACACCTTAAACATCTGGAGGAGGTTATGAAGCCCCTGGGTAGCGCCTGCCTTATCGTGAACCCTGACAAAGTCACTTTTGCTAAGACTGAAATCTCTTTCTTGGATCATCTGGTTTCCTCTCAGGGCGTCTGCACTAATCCTGCAAGGACTCAGGGTATCCGGAACTTTCCTTCTCCCCATGATGCCAAAGGTTTCGTGGGAATTATAAATTTCTATCGTTGCTTCATCCCTAACGTGGCCGAGCTTGCTGTCTCTTTGAATGAGTTGAGGAAGACGAGTGCGAAGTTTGTTTGGGGGTAAGCTCAGCAGACGTCCTTCGATGCTTTGAAGGAGGCCATTATGCAGCCTCCAATCCTGCGGATGCCGGATTTTTCAACGAAGTCCCAGGAGTTTGATGATGTTCGGCAACCTTTTGTTTTGCCTCTTCTACCTTGACTCCCAAAAAAAAGGAATCCTCTTCCATCTATGAGCTAGAGTACTTTTGCTCATCTCCAACATTTCTGGAAAATTGGTCGCTGGGTAGTTAAAATATCAGCCTTTATAAATTCCAAGATCAGCATGTGCGTAGCACTCAGAATCTCATAGCGGATGCTCTGTACTGCATGTATCATGAACCCAGCGACTCTTCTCCTGAAGTAGCCAGCTGTTGTTGGGCTGTGCTGCTTGACTTTCCTTTGGCTTTCGACAGTTGGCTTCACCATCAAAAGCAAGATCCCGAGCTGACTATTTTCTTGCGTGAGCTCCAAGAGGGAGGAGCCCAACCTTCCTATTTTCTGTCCAAAGGGGTTCTTTACTATAGGCCTCACCGTGGCGTAGGACCTAAGGTTGTGCTGCCGAACGTACTGGTACAACTACTTCCACAACTCATCTGGAAGGGCACGGACTGGGATATTGCTTAGAGGGTACGGGCTTGTCATCTTTGCTCTCTTAGCAAGCCCAATCAGAATGCAAATTAGGGTTGTTGTCATCTGAAGTGGCGGAACGTCCCTTTGAGAAGGTCTTCATCAATTACGTGGATCCTTTCCCACTTAGTAAGTCAGGTAACACTCACCTACCCCTGTACTCAAATGCGCACTGTGGTATTGACCCACCCGCTCACCCATACACGCACTGTGGTATTGACCCACCCACCCACCTATACACGCACTGTGGTATTAACCCACCCGCCCACTCATACACGCACTGTGGTATTGACCCACCCGCCCATCCATACACGCACTGTGGTATTGACCCACCCGCCCACCCATACACGCACTCTGGTATTAACCCACCCGCCCACCCATACACGCACTGTGTTATTGACCCACCCGCCCACCTATACACGCACTGTAGTAACACTGTACGTGTACGGACGTGTGGGTGGGTCAGTAACACCAGTGCTTGTATGGGTGGGCGGGTGGGTCAGTAACACCGTGCCTGTATGGGTGGGCGGGTGGGTCAGTAACACCGTGCCTGTATGGGTGGGCGGGTGGGTTACTGACCCATTGCAAGCATTGCAAGCTTATTATTTGTGCTGATGCCTTCTCAAAGTTATGTTGGCTTTTCCCTCTTCGTAGGGCTACAGCTCAGCCCACCATCCATGCACTCAAGTTCCAACTTTTTCAGCACTTTGGTATACCCGCCACTATCGTCTCTTACAATGGGTCTCAGTTTACCTCCAAGGAGTTCCGGCGGGCGCGGCATCTAGCATGTGACTACTTCACCTTATTACACACAGCCTTCTCATGTAGATTGGTTCAACCGCAATCTCAGATCCGCTCTCATTGCTTTCCATTCGAACAAACAGAACACCTGGGATGAACGCCTTCCTTGACTCCAGCTGGCTGTCAACTCGGCTAAACATGAGAGTCACAGTGCTGTCCCTTTGAGCTTCTATATCGGTTCGCTCCGAACAACCCTTTATCCAACTTGTGGAGTCTTAATTATCTTCTGCCAGTGCCTGGTACCTCTGATGTCCAGGTAACATGAGAGGCTGCCAGACGCAACCTTGTTCGGTCAAGGGAGTGTGTAAGGAGGAGGTATAATCGTGGTCTCGTCGTGGAGAAGAGTGCTGCTAAGTTGTGTTTCAGGTGATCTGGTCCACACTGCGGAACAGGATGCGTCCAGAGCTTTCTCCTGTTACTGCCTTACTGGTAGATCCCCAGTCTGGCAGGATTTTCCAGAAGGCTCATGTCTCTTATCTCAAGCATTACCGGGGAGTGGTTCCAGCTGCTTGGAATGGTAACACAGGGGGTGTCGGGGAGTAGAGAGACTGATCACGTCTAATTTTCCTCTAACTGTACCTGGTTACCCACCTTTCTCTTATTCTTAGCTTTGCCAAGCTACTTTCCAAGGGGTTCTCTCTGAATCCCATTATTTTGGTATTTTCTTGTCGTCGCTGTGTTCAATTCTACCTGTGATAAAACATTTAGTTTTTTAAGAACTGTCATTTATAAAAAGCGAGACATATATATTTAGATTTTATTTTTATTTTGTTTAGTTTTTTTATGAGGGTTAATTTCTAATTTTCCTTTAATGTACGGGGTACTCGGGTAATTCTACACCTTGTTGTTTCCCATTAAGATCCGCCCAGTTTTTTGCCAATGGATTTCGGTGTATTTATTAATTTAAAACTTTTGTTAATTTTTTTAACTTTTCTAAACTTGCCAAACCTTCCAAATTCTTTTTGTTGCCCGGGGCCCCCTAAGTTCAACTACAGATGTAAATTTTAAATTTGCCTTTTTTGCTATCTGTAGTTATTTATTTAATTTATTTGTAGTTATTGTTATGTATTTAGTATTATTCTTGTTGGTGTTATCTCTTGTTTATTTGCTTTTGTTATTTAATTTATTGTTGTTATATGTTTTCAGAGATCTACATATATTTTTGATAAAAAGTGTTTTTAGGCCTATGTTATTTTTGGTATTTGATAAGTTTGATACTTGTTCCACTATTGATAAAATTTGTCAATATTGTCTTCTTTTTTTATTTATTTCTACTATCTTAGTACTTATATTTTTCTGTAATTATTATTGATCAAGATTTTGATAACTTTTCACAAACGGTCAACAGTTCGTTTTGTCTGTAAATGTTTAAATTTTTTCTTGTATCTTAATATTTTTTTAATACTTTTGAATTTAACATTTATTTTTTTATTTTTACATGATAAACAATATTTTTGCAGTCAATTTTTATTTATTTTTCGTGTCGTCCTCCTGAGTCCGGTGCAATGTTTTGTTTAATACGAGAGTGAGTTGCATAATATTTAAGCTGTTGTTTTAATTCATTTATTTATTGTTCACCCGTTTTCTTAAAATGTAATAAAATACAAATAATTTAGCAAAATGTATCTTCATTTATGTAGTATAATAATAATACTTGTACTTTTTTAAACCTACTGTTTTAATACATTGATAATGTTAAAAATAGTGTTCCCTAAAATTCAATTAATCTAATAATTTTAAATATTAATTCTCATTTAAGTCATATAATTACGATACTTGTGCTTTCATATATTATCTACTCTTTTAAAGTATTAATATTGTTAGTGAATATTTTCCTAAAAATGTATTAAATATAATAATTTGAAAATTGAATGTTATGTTTTTTTATTATTATAGTGAATAACCTACTTTGCATTAAATCTAACAGCCCTGACAGTATACTTTTCTATTGTTTGTAGGGTCTAATAATTATAATATCCATTGTTAGGAAATCTAAATATTTTTATAATGAAGTGTATTTTTAGCTAATTGAAAGAAAACACAAGGTCTACGGAATTATAGTAAAGTTGTATATAATTTTTGAAAATAACCAACAACCTTTAGGCGTAAGGAGAGAAACTAATCAAACACAGGCAAGTTAGAGCGGTGGAAACTCCCTTTGCCAACAAACTGGTGGGGGAAGCGATCGGCGGCCGGGCCGCATGCCTACCACGGAGCAAGCAATCCAGTTATTCATATATAAATCGATAGATACCACCCACCCACCCATACATGTACAGTACATATAGACCTACATACCACGATCATGTGTGTCGTAAAGAATATAATTATAAATAAAAGTAACATTTCCTGTGGAGATA
>JAQJVL010002582.1:25000-90949 GCA_035578905.1 Stictocephala bisonia
TGTCTTCAGTCAATAACAAACCGCCATGTATCAGGCACAAATTATATTGTATTACAAATATCCAGATTTTATAAATGTAACTTAAATACAGTAATTTTAAAAGAAAGAGAAACTCGATGAACTCCTTAGCTGTAAGGAAAAACACCTGAAAATACCTGCTTTGAATAACTCCAACTCTAGAGATGAAATGGCATTACTAATAAGGAGATAAATTCAATAAAAACAGAGTATACCTTTCAAAATTGAAATAAAGAGAAATAAAATAAGCTTTTATAGAGTATAATCATTAATATTTTCTGTAGTTATAGTTAAAAATTTAAGAGCAATTAAAATTAGTAGATTATGGCATGAATGAAAATCATAATATTAAATTTGTCTCATCTAAGTGAGACAATACTAGAATTGAATTTCAAGAGTCTTCTGACGAAAAAGAATCAAGTTTAAAGTGGGAGTATATATATGTCAATTATCTAAGAATGTTATCAACATACATGTGTACTTATCTGTGAAAGTGGGAGTATATATGTCAATTATCTAAGAATGTTATCAACATACAGGTGTACTTATCTGTGAAAGTGGGAGTATGTATGTAAATTATCTAAGAATGTTATCAACATACAGGTGTACTTATCTGTGAATGTGGGAGTATGTATGTCAATTATTTAAGAATGTTATCAACATACAGGTGTACTTATCTGTGAAAGTGGGAGGATATATGTCAACTATCTAAGAGAGTTATCAACATACAGGTGTACTTATCTGTGAAAGTGGGAGTATATATGTCAATTATCTAAGAGAGTTATCAACATACAGGTGTACTTATCTGTGAAAGTGGGAGGATATATGTCAACTATCTAAGAGAGTTATCAACATACAGGTGTACTTATCTGTGAAAGTGGGAGTATATATGTCAATTATCTAAGAGAGTTATCAACATATAGGTGTAGTTATCTGTGAAAGTGGGAGTATATATGTCAACTATCTAAGAATGTTATAAACATATAGGTGTACTTATCTGTGAAAGTGGGAGTATATATGTCAACTATCTAAAAATGTTATCAACATATAGGTGTTCTTATCTGTGAAAGTGGGAGTATGTATATCAACTATCTAAAAATGTTATCAACATATAGGCGTACTTATCTTTGAAAGAAGAAAACAAACTAAAACTATAGGCTTAATCGTAAATCATACATTATTACTATATTTACATTGGTAACTGATGTTGCTTTAACCTATTAAAGTGCTTTTATTATTTATTTTTTTCAAATAAATTCAGTGGAATTACATAATAATGCATTCGGATTATAAAATAGTATCAGTTGAAAACTAATACAACAATGAGATATGCTGGACGGTGTCAGGTCACAATTACGAGCACAGGATTGACAACTGACGTCGTAGCTTTCCACATGCCTCATCCATCACCCCAGGGATTAAACCCAAGAACAGCTCCGGAGGAGAGCAGCATTAACCTTCAGCTCCATGCAAAAAATTTAAAATTTATGAATTTCTACAGTCATTTGTAAACAAATAGTCAATCCTTTTCTCTTGGCTGTAATATGTATGCCTTGTTCCAGGATATAATTCCATGGTGTCAGCTGGAAAAAAAGACATTCCTAATTTTCAAACACACGAAATAGACAATAAAATCACGTTATGGGGTTTGTAATAAAACACACTAAATTAATGAGGATGATGAAAGGTGTAGATTAATTATACCGACGTAACGGCCAATACATGAGTCAAGCAACTGGCAATGCCTCGCTGAACAATCTCCTGCTCATATCCCCCAGGCCTGTCGGAACCTGCGTAGCCATTTATTGGGGATGATGCAGTTAATATTAGTAACATTTTATAAAATAATATAAAAATAATAAATAGTAAATTTAAGGATTTTTATTAACAATTAATTTTATTTTTCATATTTTATTGTTTTAATTAATTGTGTCATACATTAATTTTTGTACATCTCATTTTGTACATCACATTCACTCATCATACTTGTATATTTTATATATATTCATAAGTTCATATGAAAACCAGAACCATCAGTCATAAAGGCTGTATCATCGTTCTTACATTTCTCCTTCATTCGATCGTCAAACCCTTTCCATTTGTCTCCTCAATCTTCTCACTTCGACTCAATCTCTATCTCACATTTCTCATTTTTTATAATAATTTTATATTCTCTAACAAAAATTCTCTTTTCTGTAAATTTCTGTAAATTGTATAACCTTTATTCGTATTCATTATTACTAATTAGTTAAATTAAATTACTTAATATAAGTCATATGTTCTCAAGTCAGTGTCCAGTTTGTAGCCTGTAGTAGCCTAAGAAGTGTTTGGTCTGGCAAGACAGAAGAAAGAAGCCGATTATTAACTAACTCTGTATAGTAAAACAAAATTGTTATACTTCATTAATTGTACTATCACGCATTAAAATTGTATAATCATTTAACATTCCATTTCCATTCTCTGTTTATCTCTCATTCAATTGTTATCAGGCCATCGATGAGTGCGGAACGCCAGTGTACTTTCGCCCGTCTTATCTAGTCTCAAGCCAGTGCCTGTCCAGCCGACGAGAGCATTTTTTAAGATTTAAAGATTAAATAATTTAATTAATTTTGTTAGCAGTTATTAAACAGTCATTTATTTTCTTACCGTAAAATGGCTAAGTGCCTTTTGTTTCCTTACGTGCGTAGAGTGTAATAACACGTTTCACCCGGCCTGTTCACGTGCACGTTCGGATCAACATTTAACTAAATTAAAGCTCAAGTCATGAAAGTGTGACAACTGCATAACAGATTCTACATCAACTACTAGCAACAAGGAGATGGAGGACAAGCCGAAACTACTAGATGCGCTGAAATTTAAAAAAGAAATAAATGATAACACAGATGCCAAGTTTCGATCCGTACATGACTCCATTTCGTGTCTGGTCGACGAACTGAAGGATATCAAATTTAAAATTGTCAGCGTGGAAGGGGAACAACCTAAGTTGGTAGAACGATGCGATGAACTGGGGAAGGCGAACAACATGCTGAGCCAAGGGGTACGGTTGCGTCTGTTGGACTCTGAGCAACACCCTAGACTTCCTCGGACCACGGGAGAGGATATAGCTGCTGCCATCGGTGTGAACTACAGACGGAAGGATGTCTCAATAGCGCATCTTCTGAGGCTTTTCTCAAAGAAGCACGCTCACCCACCACTCATCGTGCAGTTTGTATCTAGGAGTGTTTTTCGACGGCTAGACGTGTGAAAAGCCTCAACACCTCTTAACTGTCATCATCTTCATCAATGAACATCTAACAGTCACAACAAGGAGACTGTGGGCTGTGCAAGGAGGCTGTTCAAAGAACGGAAGCCACATTACGCCGGCTACCACTAGGGCAAGGTGCTCGTCAAGTGACGTGACGGAGAGGACGCCGTTCGAGTGACGTCTCTCAAGGACTTAAAAAAGTTTGACATCGTTCGCCATTAGATTATAAGGTATTCTAAACTACTATATTTTGTTTGTACATATTATCTGTCATAGTTTACTTTTAACATTTTTGTACACTTTATTTTCTTACATTATTATTTTTTGTTTAGATAGGACTTTATTCTTTTATTTGTAGTTTGATTGTTAGGTAGTATATGTAAGTAAGTATGACTGGTAATGAATGTATGCGTGTGAAAGGGGTAAGTTGTGAAACATGATCAAGAGAGAAAATATAAAGTTTTTATATAAAAAAGTTATATAAATATCGTAAGAAATTTGCATATTTTTATTTTGTTTGACCTACTTGCACTTAAATTTATTTTAATAACTAAGAACTTCTTGCATGTTTTTCATTTAATCAATTCCATTTAAAGTCTAAGTGGACGTTTTAGTTTTATTTATGTATGTGTGGGTGGCTATGTGAATGTTGCATGATTTGTAATTTTACAGTGCATGAGTATGTTGGTTTACTATGCACCAAATCCATTTTCTAGAAATTATGCAAGTATAATAGTGTATTCTAATATGAATTTAAAGTCAATTTGCTTGGTTTTTATTATTTTAAATTAATTTATTTAAATTGAAGCAGTTATTCACAATTACTGTTGGAAGATTTATAGAAGCTGTTATTATTTTGCTATGATACTTAGCAGGTATATAGTGTAGATTAAGTGTAATTTAATGAGATTTATTTGTATATTTAGAATCAGTTGGTGTGTTAGTAGGATTTGTACATGATTACGGACGAATTTTAGTTACTTGAATAGATGAATATTATTACAGAGATACGAGTTAACAATTTGACAGGTGTATTCAACTTAGGTAATAGTTGTGTGTGTGAGGTGCGTATATCACTACAAATATTTTAATTTGATAATTACGAAGCATTCTGTTACATTATTTGTCATTTCTTTCATTTATTAATTCTTATGTATTTTATTTTTATTTTTCCTAATAATTTGGTGCTTTTGTAAATATTTGTCAGCTGGACAGACAGGCTGTGCGAGGTCAATAACCCCTTTAGACAACGATGACAGTTGCAACTCATAGAATATCTTGTGTTTGGAATTATCACATTTTTCAGAATCCAGTAATTTTTATAATAATTACTGGACTCTGTATCAACAGTTTACGAATATTTCATTGCAATATAAGGAGTTCATTTTAAAAACTTAACTCCTTATATTGGTGAATTGGTTATACTGTATTTTTAAATTCGTTAAGAACTAGTTTAGATTTTATTGTTTTGAGTGACTGTTGACTTGGCGGGGGGAGGGAATCTACAACTGGAAGGCTATACTTACAGTTTCAGAAACGAAACAAAACCGGAATGATAGAGTGGTTATCTTTGTCAACAATCGATTTACACAAACAACCCAGATATCACTTGGAGATGTTCACGGCTTAAGACTAGACTTTGTTTACAATGACAAAACAATCAACCTTCTTGCATTATACCAGAATTTTGACAGTGATATTGACTTATTCTTACATTGACTATATATTTACTTTCATAACATAGCTAGCCCCGTAGTCCAGTACACGCACACTGACATCTACCGCAACGCTCACATACATTGTCCGAGCTGTACTTTCTGATAATATCGGCTGACTGGGGACTCGTACTAAATTCGTGCAATGCTTTAACCTGTTTTAACGTGTTTTCTTATATTGTTTCTCATTCAACTGAAGTGGCTAAAAAACCTCGCAGAAAATAAACCTCTAGATTTAAAAAGCTAAAGCCATGGATAAATCAAGGTTTAATTACAATTATGAGAACTAGAAACAAGATAAGTAAACAAATGAAGAAACCACCCTTTAACGTTTTTTTTCTTTTTTTTTAACATTGGTTTGTGAAATTACTATTTTACGTACAGGCAAAATTTGGGGAACACTATGAAATATGCAAAAAGAGAATATTATCGGTTAAAATGAACAAGTACAAATAGAACACTAAATTGCTTTGGGGAATAATAAATGAGTTAACCGGTAGGATCAGTGAGTGGGAGGCTTTTCCTTTGGAGAAATTTAAGCCAGGAGCAAATTTAGATAGTAACATGTATAAGGGAGTAGAAAATGAGTAACGAGTTCTTTTCTAAAGTGGGTTATAATTTAGCGAGTGACAAAGTCTCGGGAGGGGATCCAGTTGTGTGCGATGATGACTTGACTCGACCTTCACGTTTCATACTATTACTGAAGACGACGTCAAATGTTGTGTGGCCGGACTGCGGGGTGGTTTCACCCCAGGTCACGACGGTGTCGCGGCCACGATCCTTAAGGAATCCATCCATTCCTTAGAAAAGCCACTTCTTCACCTCATAGATTAAAGTATTCCTCATATCTTCTGGAGTATTTCCCGACCATTTTAAGCGAGCCAAAGTCTTATAAATCTAACGAATTTACTGATAAAAATAACTTCCGCGCTATATCCTTATTAAGTGTTTTCTCTAAAGTCCTAGAACGAATGTAACAGATCAATTAGTCACATATCTTCAATCCAATAATATTTTGAGTGCGTGTCAGTATGGGTTTCGTGTAGATAAAACCTCCTCAGACGCTTTTTTAATTATAAATAAAGCCATTAATGAGGCTATTTTAAAGAATGAGCGCAACATGTTAATTTTTCTTGATTTATAGAAAGCCTTTGATTCGGTTGACATAGGTATTTTTTTCAAGAAGCTGGAGGCTATTGGAGTGAGAGGAATAACCATGTCGTGGTTCAGGAGCTACCTTTCGGGTAGAACACAATACGTTTCCTTGTGCGGAATCGACAGTGACGACTTGCATGTTGATTATGGTGTTATCTAAGGTAGCACACTGGGACCAGTTCTGTTTTTAATTTTCATAAATAATATTTCTACGATACCCTTATATGGAAATTTTTTTCTTTTTGCTGATGTCAATATTGTTTCTTTTTCCCCTTCAATATTTATAAAGGGGAACATTTGGGAGGAAGTTAGAAGGATGGCTTTGAATGATTTAATGGTTTCCAAAAAATCATTGAATGTTTCCAAGACTAAATATATGCCAATTTCTCTTAAACCTGTTTCAGATTATTTATTAGATAACCTAAAAATTCATGGTTCTTGGGATTACCTTAATAATTCATGTAGCTGCAATTCAGTAACATTGTATAAATATTTGGGTGTCTCTTTGACACCCGCATGACATGGGCTCTCACATTCAGTCAGTAACAAGTAAGTTTCAAAAGTACATTTATGCTTTTAGACAATTATGGGAGGTTTTGAATGAAAGAAAATTAGAATGGATTTGTTTTGCATATGTTCAATCCTTTTTGACGTTTGGAATGATTGCAGTGGTACAGAAATCCTAGTAAAGCCTCTTGAGACTGTACAAAAGGCTATTCTGAAGACCGCCTTTAACAAATGCAAACGATACACTACTGACACTATTTCAGGAAAGATCATTTCTCACTATTCGCCAGCTTTTCATAAAATATAATTTTGTTTACATTTTTAAATATTTTCACAGTATTTTTACCGATATTACCCATTCTTGTAATAATAGTTATGCACAACAAGAAGGTGTGGCAACACAAACTCTATGTATGTCTTATTCTGAGACAAATCCCTATCTATCGTATTACCTATATATAAATGTCATACAAAATATCCCTATATAATCTATTTGATTGTTATTCTATTTCTGTATTCAAGAGAGGTGTATCTCAGTGGTTTGATATGATAGGCATTGAAATTGTCCTGTCCGACTACAGGCGGAGCTAGATTACTACATTCCTTTCCCTTTCCAAGCCATATTCGTTATCTGTTATAGCTGTCAATACTATCTATGCATTTAAGTCTCTTTGCAACTTATTAGTCGAACTATTTTTCTTTTACATTTTTTATTAATTCTACATTTTTATTACAAGCAATTTTATTTTCTCATATAATACACATCTATACATAAGTTAAAATAGTACAACTCAAGCCTACGCACAGGCTGCTTGCCGTGTAGGCTCATTTCTATCTTTTTATACAAAAACGTTTTTAGATAATTATACTTTTGTAATTTAAGGTAATATTTACAATAACTGTTCATCTTACTTTACGTAAATTTGTTCATAGATTAATTATGTTTTTTTGTAATATTACCTGAATGTTAATTTTGTTTGAATTTGTATGGGGAATAAACAATATTTTCATTTCATATGTAGCCTAATAAAACCTTATTTATTCAACCTAGGCCTATTTTCTTTTTCTCATTCTTGATATTTGTCAGGTAGACCTCCATTTCACACCCTATATCGAACAAGTACTACTGTATATTAAAGAAGAATTCATAGTATAATCATGTAGATTTAAAAGAAGAACACCTTCAAAACTCAAACAGAACATACACACTGGAAAACTTTGTGCAACCACATTTACCATAGAACCTATTAAACATTGCTCAGTGAACAAATAAATATTATGCTATAAAATGTTTCAACAGTAAAAAGGAAGTATAAGGAACAAATGAAAAATTTCAGAATTATTTCATTTAAATTTCACTTATTTGTACTGTACTTATTTATTTATTTCTATTTAAGTATTTATAATTTTCCATACAATACTGATCCAACATACTCACGTACGGCTCAAATACCCCCATATAATACTGATCCAACTTACCTATGTACGGCTCAAATACCCCCATACAATACTGATCCAACTTACCTACGTACGGCTCAAATACCCCCATACAATACTGATCCAACTTACCTACGTACGGCTCAAATACCCCCATACAATACTGATCCAACTTACCTACGTACGGCTCAAATACTCCCATACAATACTGATCCAACTTACCTACGTACGGCTCAAATACCCCCATACAATACTGATCCAACCTACCCACGTACGGCTCAAATACCCCATACAATACTGATCCAACTTACCTACGTACGGCTCAAATACCCCCATACAATACTGATCCAACTTACCTACGTACGGCTCAAATACTCCCATACAATACTGATCCAACTTACCTACGTACAGCCCAAATACCTCCATACAATACTGATCCAACTTACCTACGTACGGCTCAAATACCCCCATACAATACTGATCCAACTTACCTACGTACGGCTCAAATATCCCCATACAATACTGATCCAACTTACCTACGTACGGCTCAAACCCCCATACAATACTGATCCAACTTACCTACGTTCGGCTCAAATACCCCCATACAATACTGATCCAACTTACCTACGTACGGCTCAAATACTCCCATACAATACTGATCCAACTTACCTACGTACGGCTCAAAACCCCCATACAATACTGATCCAACTTACCTACGTTCGGCTCAAATACCCCCATACAATACTGATCCAACTTACCTACGTACGGCTCAAATACTCCCATACAATACTGATCCAACTTACATACGTACGGCTCAAATACCCCCATACAATACTGACCCAACTTACCTACGTACGGCTCAAATACCCCCATACAATACTGATCCAACTTACCTACGTACGGCTCAAATACCCCCATACAAGACTGATCCAACTTACCTACGTACGGCTTGAATACCCCCATACAATACTGATTCAACTTACCTACGTACGGCTCGAATACACCCTTACAATACTGATCCAACTTACCTACGTACGGCTCAAATACCCCCATACAATACTGATCCAACTTACCTACGTACGGCTCAAATACCCCCATACAAGACTGATCCAACTTACCTACGTACGGCTCAAATACCCCCATACAATACTGATCCAACTTACCTACGTACGGCTCAAATACCCCCATACAGGGTAATTTTGAAAAATAATAATTATTATTATTCCGTAAAATCTTTTTTCAAATTTGTTGGTTATTTTATAGTTCATTTTCGTTAATTTATGGTTCTCACAGTAGAAATGCTATTTTTTTTCATTCTCTGAAAAATATTTTTTTTATTTTGGTTAGAATCGGATTTAAAATATTAGTAAATTTGGTGCTGTTTGAATTTCGACCACTTAAAAGCTACTCATACCACTGTTACTACTTCAACAGAGGGTTTTTTACGTTTACTGAAGTATTGTAAGTTGTCTGAACTTGAGTTGCTATCCATGAAATAAGCCACAGTAATAAATGTTGAGAAAATATACATTGACGATGACTGTCACGTTAAAAGCTATAAATTGTTTGGAAGCGTTGATCTCGGTATTGGATTTACTTGTTGGCTTTGATACTCACTTTTTGGTCATTAATTCGGGATTTATTTATCCAATCAGCGATCGACTCGGTTGTAGGGATTTGTCTGCGGTTTAGCTTGTTTTCTTTTAATATAATTTTACAAGCTCTGGTGATACGTTTTCAGTAGTCTCCCAAGCATAAGCTTTTGTTGTTATTGTACAAAATTATGTATATTCCGGAATCCAGTTATTGCTACTTTAAACTAGAAACATCTCAGTCCAAAACTCACTAACCAGCAATATATTCATAATGTCTTGTTTATTTTACAATATTTCATTTCTGTTAACACTTAAGGGTCAACATTCAGATTTGTTACTAAATTGTTAGTAAAATTATTTTTAAAAAAGTAACTTTTTTATCATGATGATTTTGAGTTCCAGTGAATCTATTTGATTATCTATTATAATATTTGGTTCACAAAAAGATCATATATCTGACTAATTGGTTGAGTTGAATAGTTTTTTACTTGTATGAACGAAATATTTGTTCTGAAGTTTTAAATTGAATAAATCAGGAGTTTCTTTTATGTTTTCAGACATATGAACACCTAGAGTTACTAATGATTCATTTTTTAAGAATAATAAGACACCAATCCTAGAGATTTGGGTGAATATGAGAGGCAAATGAGTGTGATGAGTGTAGATGAACAAGTGTAGTCATTCTTACAAAGTAACGTCGATTCTTCCTTAGAGAGAGGCATGTTTATCAAAAGCCCGATAACCAGGGCTACTAAGGGACCTATAATTTTACATGGAATCTGAACAATTAGTATTGGTCTGCGTTCCAGCTAACTGACAAGCCTGATACATTCTCCCATTTACACACAATCCGGACCCAGACTACCACATAACACGGACACCCCAGAAGTCTCAAGTAGTGTTCACATCGATGGCAACCACTGAGCGGACTAATAACCTTTTTGTTATTAGGAGGACTTAGCATAGAACAGCGCTGCGCCATTAGTGCGGACTTTTCAATTTCAGCATATTAATAAAAAAGAGATGAATGAACAGTGATGCATATATAATTACAGTATTGAAAATTGCATGAATAATGCATACAAAATTGGAAATGGGGCATGTTGACAGATATCAAATTAATTATAGTAGGCTAGTAAATTTGTAAATTAAAATAAAATAGTAAATAAAACCAAAAATTATAAAACAGCATATCGCTTTTCTCTCATGAATCATACTTAAATATGAAATTGTTATAGTTGGGGTAACAATATTGTAAGAAATTGGTAAGTTGAGTAGAGTGAAACATTTAAATTGATGCACATCATGTTTTTGTAACTTGCAACCCTTATAGCTGGTATAAATAATTGTTAGGAAAAACTCTGAGATAGCCAAAATGTACCTATGTAGTTGCTCAATAGTAACTCAATAGTCATATATCCAATAAAAAAATGTATAACATGTAGGGATTCATTATTTTTGAGAAATAAAAAATAAAATAAAATGGAAATATTTGTAGTACTAAAGTGTTATGTATGTTATAAACGCATGTATAAACAATAAAATTACAAAAAAATATTCGTTTTGTAGGGGTGATGTTTAGTAAAAAAAATCGAAGTATTTTGTACCTAGAAATATTATAAATATTTTGTCATATGCGAAAAAATAATCTTTTATCTCAAAATTGTAAAATCACAAACATAACATACAATTTATATATAAATGTGGATTTTTATTACTTTGGACTGTATATATCCTGTAAGTATATGTCATTGGCAACACAAATAATGTTTCAAATAAAATATACAACGAAAATTACATTTTTTACAAATTTATAAGCGGAAAATGCATTTTGAAAGAATATTGCGAAAAAATTACTAAGCTCAAACGTATGTAAATAATATAAAGACATTTTTGGGATATTTTATTACATGTATTATTGTAGAGCACATTCTTCCAATTAGGTAGATATATATGATTTGTTTGGGTTTATTTATATTCATTCAATTACATCAATAATTATTCTATCACTAAATAATCAGCAGTATTAGATTTCTAATACTGGCTCGGCTTGAGCCAGTGGCTGAGCGGTCTAAGGCGTCAGGACTTTGAGCTTGGGTTAGATATAGCGCTGGTTCGAATGCTTCCTGGACTGGAAGATTTATCAGTAATATTCACCGTGTACTGTACTGGCTCGCCCCCTTACTCTGTCTGAAAAAGTTCCTCGCACAGACAGTAGTCTATGAGGAATGAGCAGAGTAAGGTTAAGAAGGAGATCGGCCTCTCCATTAAAAAAAAATAAATAATAATAATAAAATAAAAGGGCGCTGTCCTCAATTCGAAAAATCCATTTGTAAAGGTTTTGGGTGAAATTCTGTTATTACATTTTCCTTTGGGATACAGGGTTGCAAGTTACAGTTTTACAAAGCACATAACATTCCTTGTCGATATTTGGTGAACGATCCGCATCCACCACTTGTGTACTACGTTTTTATTTCACTCGGCATTTGTTTATTATTGGAGATATTAACATAAAACATTCTGAAATGTAAAGATAATTAAATTCTGCATCGAATAGTAGTAATTTATTTCCACTGCATTGTTAATTAACAAATAAAAAATTCAACAAATCCAAGGGCATTGAGGGGCGCTGATTCCAGATGAGTGTATAAATTCCTAGCGCCCTAAAAGGGCGCTGATCATGGATATAGGGTTGAGGAATCAATGTTGTCTAATATAGAGACTTCGCTACCTGTGCAGACGAACCAGCTGATCGTTGGAGTGTGTGTTTCACTCTCGGCGACTATGCGGTAAGAGACTCCGCTACCTGTGCAGACGAACCAGCTGATCGTTGGAGTGTGTTTCACTCTCGGCGACGCTGCGGTAAGAGACTTCGCTACCTGTGCAGACGAACCAGCTGATCGTTGGAGTGTGTGTTTCACTCTCGGTGACGCTGCGGTAAGAGTATACACTCCGCTACCTGTGCAGACGAACCAGCTGATCGTTGGAGTGCGTGTTTCACTCTCGGTGACACTGCGGTAAGAGTATACACTCCGCTACCTGTGCAGACGAACCAGCTGATCGTTGGAGTCTGTGTTTCACTCTCGTCGACGCTGCGGTAAGAGACTCCGCTACCTGTGCAGACGAACCAGCTGATCGTTGGAGTGTGCGTTTCACTCTCGGCGACGCTGCGGTAAGAGTATACACTCCGCTACCTGTGCAGACGAACCAGCTGATCGTTGGAGTGTGTGTTTCACTCTCGGTGACGCTGCGGTAAGAGTATACACTCCGCTACCTGTGCAGACGTTCCAGCTGATCGTTGGAGTGCGTGTTTCACTCTCGGTGACACTGCGGTAAGAGTATACACTCCGCTACCTGTGCAGACGAACCAGCTGATCGTTGGAGTGTGTTTCACTCTCGTCGACGCTGCGGTAAGAGACTCCGCTACCTGTGCAGACGAACCAGCTGATCGTTGGAGTGTGCGTTTCACTCTCGGCGACGCTGCGGTAAGAGTATACACTCCGCTACCTGTGCAGACGAACCAGCTGATCGTTGGAGTGTGTGTTTCACTCTCGGCGATGCTGCGGTAAAAGACTCCGCTACCTGTGCAGACGAACCAGCTGATCGTTGGAGTGTGTTTCACTCTCGGCGACGCTGCGGTAAGAGTATACACTCCGCTACCTGTGCAGACGAACCAGCTGATCGTTGGAGTATATGTTTCACTCTCGGCGACACTGCGGTAAAAGACTCCGCTACCTGTGCAGACGAAACAGCTGATCGTTGGAGTGTGTTTCAGTCTCGGCGACGCTGCGGTAAGAGTATACACTCCGCTACCTGTGCAGACGAACCAGCTGATCGTTGGAGTGTGTTTCACTCTCGGCGACGCTGCGGTAAGAGTATACACTCCGCTACCTGCACGGTCCGCTCGCCCCAATACTAAAGGAGTTATAAACAGACTATAACACGCAGTGTTCGGGTAAATGTTAGGGACAACGACTCATTTGTTGTCCCCCTATACTTTTAATTGCCTAACTTCCTTTAAAACGTTCCAATCTACAAATGTGACAAGTAAGAGTCTACGTTACAGTATAGTACATGCCTAATGGCATTCGACCAAATAGGTAATACTAATTACTTTTCCCACAATTTTCGTAGGAATTTATATGAGTATTTACCTTAATGTCAAGCGTTCGGGACGTAACTAGATTAATTGATAAAAGAAAAGATTTTCCTTCGAAAAATTGTTAGCTCCCTTTTCTCAATATTTAAAATGTAATGACTAGAGTATGTCGTTATAATGGACAAACTATCTAGTACTGTATTAATAACAGTTTTAGAATAATCTAATTACACCAAAAAATCTTCCAAATACTTTCCAAAACTTGCCCTCAATGATCGCATGTTATGAGATGTGAAAAATAATTTACTTCCGGTTTCAAAATGCTATGCACTCGAGTTTGAACCTTTCGTAAAAATTCACTATTCATCCAATTTCTGAAAATGTAACACCTATTTTTAACCATATAGGTTAAAAATATTTTTAGTAATAAATATTTTGTAATGTGGTCCGAGGGCAAAAAACACCGAGTCCTATCTAAACAAGGTTCCACATTAGTTTTGGTAGTACTATAAACTATGAAGTTTAGAACATTGAAATTTTAACTACAATTTAAGAATATAGTTTTTTATAGTATGCGCTATTAATGCCTGATGATTTCTCTTTCATAAAAAAGTTCTTGTAATTAGTGTAAACTTTTGTAATTTCAGAATTGGCTAATCACACAACCTTTCAATATTGCTTATAAGTAGTCTATTCCTGTGGTAGTTGCCATAGCTAGGAGATAACAAATTTGTGACGATCCAGCTAGTTTTGTTGATCGTTTAGAACTACCCTGGGTGTACGTACAGCTTTAAAGATTTGCTGTGGACGCGAACAACATCATCCCCCAAATGATAGTGCTTTAGCTTACCAATATAAGGACTTTATAGCTACCGAAGAAACACTCACAAGTGACCTTGCAGCCCTTAAAAAATATTTTAGGACTTGGAAGCTAAATCCTAAACCATCAAAAACCGAAGTAGCCTGCTTCCACCTAAGTAACAGACTGGCTAATCGAAAACTGAACATCTTTCTAAATGGTGTAAAACTCAATCATAATGATCATCCACAGTACTTGGAAGTAACGTTAGATCGATCACTGACGTTTAAAGGCCATCTTCAAAAAACAGCAGATAAAATTAAAAACAGGGCAATTGTACTACATCATATTGCTGGAACAACTTGGGGAGCCAACGCACACCTCCTGCGTACAACCACTTTGTCTCTGGTATATTCCGCTGCTGAGTACAGTACTCTCGTATGGATAAATAAGTGCACATACAAAAGAGATTGATGTCCAACTTAATTGAGAGCTATTAGTGGTACTCTCATGGCAACTCCACTTCCTTGGCTCCCGGTACTGTGCAATATAGCTCCTCCAGAGATAAGACGTCAGGAGGCACTACGTAAAGAATTCAATAAGATCTTGAATGCCCCGTATACTTACACCTCCCCATTACCCAAGATCTCCCTCGTCAGAACGGTCGCTTAAAATATCTCGAATTCCACCTCTACGCACCGCTTCCCAGTTGAGCAGTTCAAAATTTTCGCCCAATACTAGCTGAACTATAGCGCGGAACAGTTTTGATGAATGCAATAAGTTCCTTATTAAGGCTCCATCAATATCTGTAGGTTGAATGAACCTCCCTCGGAATGAATGGACACTTTTGAATCGGTTCCGAACTGGCGTGGGTAGATGTAATTACTGGAAGTATAAATGGGAATTGACACTAGATCAGTCATGTGATTGCTGTATATCCAAACAATGGATCACATATATACAGAGTGAACGCCAATCCTGCGTTCTTTCACGGAAGGATTGGCTATTATAAACAGAATAAGTGAGGCAGGTCGTAAATGGCTCGATGAATTGGATTTAGCTTTGTGACAGGAGATCACTTTTATTTTATATTATATATTGCATGAATTTAGGATCATAATCAAAATATATGTCACAACTTAAAGAAACAAAAATTACTGAATGGTAGGTGACAAAAAAAACCATACGATATATATAATAGTGGATTACAAAGAAGACGCTAATTTATACTTCAAGTTACCAGAATAATTTCCTGAGATTTCAATCGATTGTTAAATTATGTGTTTCAAAATTCGCACCTCATTATGAATACCAACAGTCTCATCCAAATTCACACCTCTGTCAAACCAGTTCGATTTGAGCTCACAAAATGTCCAAATTCACACCCCTAGGCTCTGCTTCTATACTTTTGGCCTGGACTGTACACTCCCTTGGAAACAGTTTACCTCAACGGTAAGTTACAATTCCATAATGCAATTAAAGATATTCCCAATCATACCATTAGGCCCCTTTCCAGTAAATACCTGTCAGTTTCAAGGAAACCAACCATGAAGCTTCCGCGGACGTTCACCATTCTATATGCCTTTGGATCATAACAATGCCGTTAACATGTATGTATTATGATAGCATTGTTTATTTAAAAAACGAGGTAAAATGACCTTTTTTTACAGTTAAACGATTTGGGCTTGTTGTCCAAATACCAAGATAACTTCTTGTAACTTCAGATATTTCGAGGAAAACGTACCAACTTTGAGTTAGATGAAATCTGCAACCAAAGATACGTGATATATCATGATCAATTCTTACAAGTTGCGAGCTAATTTTTTTTATTGCAAGGGTGTAAGAAAATGTTGCCACATTAGTGACGTCATACATATGACTGAACTACGTCCATAAATTAAACTCAGTTCTGTCTAAGCAAGAAACTTGTAATCTAATGAAATTGTACCAGCAACTAACTAGGAAAACTGCATTATTTAAAAAAATTAAATAGGCTAGTTTTTTATCCCACTAAGTTATTACAACATGTTTTTACGAGATTTGGCTTTAAAAAAATCAAACGTACATATAATTTAAAGAGGAAAAATAAAAATATTGTAAATAATTTAATAAATGACATCCAAAAGCAGCTTGTGCGAAAAGAACTTATTAATTTTATTAATTTTTTTCAATAAGTACAATTTTAGTTTCTCTTTGGTTAACAGTCTGTAAGTTATTTTTAAATACAGTTTATTACTGCACTAAATGTGTACTTGTGGCTGCACAGAATAATTTATCGGGAAAACTTTGTTCTTTAGAGTTCCTTAACAGCTCATCTTTCAAATAAATAAACTATTCCTAATTCTGAAATAAATATAGCCATTTACTTTAGTTTTCTTATGTAGGTATTTAAAAGGTACATGGAATAGCAAAACACATTGCTTGCTAACTCCTCACTACTTGGTCAGTTATGGCAGGACTGAACACTGAAAGTACTTCTCCCTCCCAAAACATAGATGTAATATGTCTAAGAATTGCTTGAGCAGGAGGGGAGTTGCAACGTAGGCCTGAAACTTAGTTATCTTAGGTAGGTACATTAAAAACAAAAACCTTGCTGAATAATCCTGTTTGGCCAGGGGGTGTGAATTTGGACATTTTTATTAGTTCAGATCGAACTGGCTGACAGGGGTGTGAATTTGAACGTGTGAATTTGGACGTGGCTGCTGGTACACTTAATAAGACGTGAATTTTAACACACCCGTTAAATCAACAGGTTCGTCGCTTACCAGGACATAATTAAATGTTATATAAGTAAGTTGGTGTACAAATAAAATAGTATGAACAAGGATCATTAGTTTGAGCAAGGATCGATTAGTTTGATCAAGGATCATTAGTTTGAGCAAGGATCATTAGTTTGAGCAAGGATCATTAGTTTGAGCAAGGATCATTAGTTTGAGTAAGGATCGATTAGTTTGAGCAAGGATCGATTAGTTTGAGCAAGGATCATTAGTTTGAGCAAGGATCATTAGTTTGAGCAAGGATCATTAGTTTGAGCAAGGATCATTAGTTTGAGCAAGGATCGATTAGTTTGGGCAAGGATCATTAGTTTCAGCAAGGATCATTAGTTTGAGCAAGGATCAATTAGTTTGAGCAAGGATCATTAGTTTCAGCAAGGACATTAGTTTGAGCAAGGATCATTAGTTTGCTAAACATCAATATAAAACTGAAGTCGAAAAAGTTTTTCTAAATAGTTAATTAAATATAAAGGCAATATTTTGTAAGTATCATTAAAGACGAGGTTAGTCAAATATAATACCTCTAAACATTAATTTAATTTTGTATGTGGTAAATCTATTTATATATTTTAAGTCAGATTATTCATTATTCTCGTTCGAACATGAAATATATATAATATTAAACAAACTTCATGTGGGTCTAGGGACAACACAGTTCTGTGGGTGTCAGTCTTGAAGCGTGGGTCCATTGTCATCAACACAGTTCTGTGGGTGTCAGTATTGAAGCGTGTGTCTAGGGTCAACACAGTTCTGTGGGTGTCAGTATTGAAGCGTGTGTCTAGGGTCATCACAGTTCTGTGGGTGTCAGTATTGTAGTGTGGGTCCATAGTCGTCAATACAATTCTGTTGGTGTCAATATTGAAGCGTGGGTCCATTGTAATCAACACAGTTCTGTGGGTGTCAGTCTTGAACCGTGGGTACATTGTCATCAACACAGTTCTTTTGGTGTCAGTCTTGAAGCGTGTGTCTAGGGTCAACCGAGTTCTGTGGGTTTCAGTCTTGAAGCGTGGGTTCATTGTCATCAACACAGTTCTGTGGGTATCAGTCTTGAACCGTGGGTACATTGTCATCAACACAGTTCTTTTGGTGTCAGTCTTGAAGCGTGGGTCTGGGGTCAACACAGTTCTGTGGGTGTCAGTCTTGAAGCGTGAAGTTCTGTAGGTGTCAGTCTTGAAGCGTGGGTCCATTGTCAGTCTTGGGTCTAGGGTCAACACAGTTCTGTGGGTATCAGTCTTGAAGCGTGAATCTAGGGTCAACACAGTTCTGTAGGTGTCAGTCTTGAAGCGTGGGTCCATTGTCATTAACACAGTTCTGTAGGTATCAGTCTTGAAGCGTGAATTTAGGGTCAACACAGTTCTGTAGGTGTCAGTCTTGAAGCGTGGGTCTAGGGTCAATACAGTTCTGTGGGTGTTAGTCTTGAAGCGTGAATCTAGGGTCAACACAGTTCTGTAGGTGTCAGTCTTGAAGCGTGGGTCCATTGTCATTGAGACAGTTCTGTGGGTATCAGTCTTGAAGCGTGTGTCTAGGGTCAACACAGGTTCTGTGGGTGTCAGTTTTGCAGCGTGGGCTAGAGTCTACACAGTTTTGTGGGAGCTGAATATGGACTTGATTTGTATTTGAAAATAATGTTATTATAATTTAAACTACAATTTCAAATGAATATGATAATAATGGCGATAGGTGATGTAGGCAAAGGTTATTACTCGTAGATTACGATTCCAAAAATGTTAACCATAAATTACTAATAGATTTGTAACTTTTTTTGTTTGTGAACACATAATCCTGTTCTGCATTTTCTATGCAGAGATTTTTATAGCATAGACAGTTGTAATGGGGAGTGTTATGGTAGTACCTGTAACACAAAGACACGGGCATAATGTTTACAAGCCACGGCACTTCCAAGATTGAGTCAAGTACATGCACTTAGCAGTACAAGTCATTGCGGGTTTACCAGGGTATTTGGTAATATATCACGCGTATGGACTTGTAAAACTAAACTATATGATGAGATTTTTAAATTTTATTTTTATCATCAAACACACACACCAGGATGGCAAAGTAGGAAGACTTTGTTTCAAGTAGGATTTCAAGAACTGAAATAAATAGAAGCTAGGTTGTCATTATGGAATTTCTAGACACATCTGAAACTACGATTTTTTGTTGAAAATTTGAAAAAATGAGTTTATATTCATAGGAATATTTTGAGCAAACATAATTAAAAATCCAAATTCTTGAAAATAATTACTTTTTAACTATGCTAAACATGAATAAATAATTTATTTTGTGATAACATTATTTTGTCGCCCAACCTAACCTTGCTTGTTCTATTTACTCATAAAAAATCTGTAATTTTTGTTGTAACTGGACGTGGATTGCCGGCCGTTCTTTCGGCGTAGATATCTATGCCAATACATATTTTTAGTTTGCCAATGCTTACATTATCATGTCAAAAATGTCTCCTATATGCTGCGTAAGTAGTTTTTATACGATATCTTGATAAATAATTTCATAGATCAAAGTAGTTTTTAAATTCATATTCCGCGTAAAATAAGACAGATAAAAATAAAACAAAAAACCCACATGTCGAAAAAAAATCACTCTAACTAACAGAGATATAACGAAAATAAAATATTCAAATAAAATGTTATTATTTTTAAGAAAGAAAAGAGTTTTCAGAAAAATTTAAACTACGTTCCTATAAAATATAGATATGATTTTACCACTGGCATATGAATGTTAAGACTTGTATCGTTTTGAATGTGCGTAAATACCGCTTTAGGCACTACCGCTGTTCTTTATTGAATAGGAGTATATTTCTTAGTAATTGAAACTAATCACAACTCTTCATTGGTTGACAGCTAATAAATACTGTATAATAATAATTCACTATTGTAAAATAAAATATTTTAACAAGAATTTTAAAATAACAGAAAATGATATACTTAAAAATGTATAGTACAGTCTTACAGTGTAAAGAAATAACTTAATCAGAGCTGATACAGTATAAAAACCCCAACATCAAAAAATCAAAATATATTTATTTTGTAGTGGACAATTATACAATTGTATTACAATGGTCATGTATAAAAATGATACAACAATTAAAGTTAGGTTGTTATAGCTTAAATTAAATTTCTATTAATTAATAATATTTGTTTACATATTTGTCATTAATAAAACCTATTGTTCCATTAGAAATTCCTCAACAGTGTAAAAAGCTCCACTTAACAAGAAGTGCTGCAGGGAAGATTTAAATTGCTTTTCGCATATTTGCTGTTTTATATGGTTAGGCAGTCTATTAAACAACTTAGGGCCTATATTCTGGGGAAGTGAAGCTGTCAACTCCAATCTATGAGATGACTGCCTGTGTTGATTACAAAATCTTGTACTATAGTTATGTATATTTGAACCGGTCTGAAATTTTGAAATTTTAAATTTGTAAAATATGATCATTTCATATATGTACAGAGATGATAAAGTTAATATTTTAAATGATACCATACCAACAGATGAACTTACCTATCCACATCTTTAAATTAAATATAGTTTAAAATCTATAGCGGTGCACATAAAAATATTTGCATACAAACACATAAAGTTAAGGCTATGCAACTTGCCATGAAAGGCATAAAAT
This sequence comes from Stictocephala bisonia, assembly GCA_035578905.1. Taxonomy (NCBI): domain Eukaryota; kingdom Metazoa; phylum Arthropoda; class Insecta; order Hemiptera; family Membracidae; genus Stictocephala; species Stictocephala bisonia. The sequence continues at coordinate 45,978 of JAQJVL010002582.1, forward strand.
ATGAATATCTAATGTTAACTATTTTATACTAATACTTAACTTCTACAAAAATAGTCGCTGGAATATACTTCTTAAAAAACTTGTTTTACCGTTAGGCTTACTTTAATTACAAATACATCAAATAATGTTAGCTTGATGTATTTTTCCAGCAGTTGCAACAGTTCCAGCAGGACTGTAGGAACTATGGAACTAAATTTAATGCTAAAAAAGAATCAACATTTATCAAAGTCCGTAAGTATATTTTTTTATTTTTAAAGCTCGAGGTAATCCAAAATTATGTTATTTAAACTCAAGGAATTACATTTTCAAGTTTGTTACTAAAAATTGATTGTATAGAATCGTAACATACATTGTGTTTCATTATAATTCAAGTTATTACATGGCCTTCTTTTTAAACAATTGTTATACAGTACTTACCTATATATAAAGTAAAAATGGTACTTACTTACTATGATTAAGTTGATATTTATTTTATGTTACATAAAACCTAATTTTCACATAAAAGATACCAAATAAATTAAAAATTGTGACATTGTAATGACAATAACTCAAAATTTATCAGTTTTCGTAATGCATATATTCTACAAACCATATTTTTTACTATAGTGAACAAATAAAAAATAGCTTTAAGTATTCTAACAAAACTTAAACTGGCATATGCAATTATTCTAAAGTACATAATCAATGCTGAATTAATACTACATGATTATTATGACTGTAGGATTAACTGTAAAATCGATGACTTTATTATATTGCTCTATAGTGATATGATGAGTCAAATAACACATACTTTTCACTTTCAGCCAACTCAGAATTACTTATAACCTAGTGTTAATTATCTTGTCTATTTTGTTTTTTTTTTTTTTTTTTTTTTTAATTTAAAAGAGACACATTTAATCACTGAGTGGGACTTAGTCCAATATAAGCTATTTACTGCCTTGTATAATGAAACAGTGTAATCACATTTGAGATTAATTACACGAGAGAGGTGGACCCAAGTAATGCATTAACTCCACTCTCAGACTAGAGTTATGGCTCTTGTAATGTCTGACGTAGCTGCTGACGTTTGAAGACTAGTTAGTTGGATAACAGACGTATTAAAGTAAGTAAATGTTAATTACATGAGAGAGGTGGACCCAAGTAATGCATTAACTCCACTCTCAGACTAGAGTTATGGCTCTTGTAATGTCTGACGTAGCTGCTGACGTTTGGAGACTATTTAGTTGGATAACAGACGTATTAAAGTAACTATATGTTAATTACACGAGAGAGGTGGACCCAAGTAATGCATTAACTCCACTCTCAGACTACAGTTATGGCTCTTGTAATGTCTGACGTAGCTGCTGACGTTTGGATAACAGACGTATTAAAGTAACTATATGTTAATTACACGAGAGAGGTGGACCCAAGTAATGCATTAACTCCACTCTCAGACTAGAGTTATGGCTCTTGTAATGTCTGACGTAGCTGCTGACGTTTGGAGACTAGTTAGTTGGATAACAGACGTGTTAAAGTAAGTAAATGTTAATTACACGAGAGAGGTGGACCCAAGTAATGCATTAACTCTACTCTCAGACTAGAGTTATGGCTCTTGTAATGTCTGACGTAGCTGCTGACGTTTGGAGACTAGTTAGTTGGATAACAGACGTATTGAAGTAAGTAAATGTTTATTACACGAGAGAGGTGGACCCAAGTAATGCATTAACTCTACTCTCAGACTAGAGTTATGGCTCTTGTAATGTCTGACGTAGCTGCTGACGTTTGGAGACTAGTTAGTTGGATAACAGACGTATTAAAGTAAGTAAATGTTAATTACACGAGAGAGGTGAACCCAAGTAATGCATTAACTCCACTCTCAGACTAGAGTTATGGCTCTTGTAATGTCTGACGTAGCTGCTGATGTTTGGAGACTAGTTAGTTGAATAACAGACGTATTAAAGTAACTATATGTTAATTACACGAGAGAGGTGGACCCAAGTAATGCATTAACTCTACTCTCAGACTAGAGTTATGGCTCTTGTAATGTCTGACGTAGCTGCTGACGTTTGGAGACTAGTTAGTTGGATAACAGACGTATTAAAGTAACTATATGTTAATTACACGAGAGAGGTGGACCCAAGTAATGCATTAACTCTACTCTCAGACTAGAGTTATGGCTCTTGTAATGTCTGACGTAGCTGCTGACGTTTGGAGACTAGTTAGTTGGATAACAGACGTATTAAAGTAACTATATGTTAGTTACACGAGAGAGGTGGACCGAAGTAATGCATTAACTCTACTCTCAGACTAGAGTTATGGCTCTTGTAATGTCTGACGTAGCTGCTGACGTTTGGAGACTAGTTAGTTGGATAACAGACGTATTAAAGTAACTATATGTTAGTTACACGAGAGAGGTGGACCGAAGTAATGCATTAACTCTACTCTCAGACTAGAGTTATGGCTCTTGTAATGTATGACGTAGCTGCTGACGTTTGGAGACTAGTTAGTTGGATAACAGACGTATTAAAGTAACTATATGTTAGTTACACGAGAGAGGTGGACCGAAGTAATGCATTAACTCTACTCTCAGACTAGAGTTATGGCTCTTGTAATGTATGACGTAGCTGCTGACGTTTGGAGACTAGTTAGTTGGATAACAGACGTATTAAAGTAACTATATGTTAGTTACACGAGAGAGGTGGACCCAAGTAATGCATTAACTCTACTCTCAGACTAGAGTTATGGCTCTTGTAATGTATGACGTAGCTGCTGACGTTTGGAGATTATTTAGTTAGATAACAGACGTATTAAAGTAACTATATGTTAGTTACACGAGAGAGGTGGACCGAAGTAATGCATTAACTCTACTCTCAGACTAGAGTTATGGCTCTTGTAATGTATGACGTAGCTGCTGACGTTTGGAGACTAGTTAGTTGGATAACAGACGTATTAAAGTAACTATATGTTAGTTACACGAGAGAGGTGGACCGAAGTAATGCATTAACTCTACTCTCAGACTAGAGTTATGGCTCTTGTAATGTATGACGTAGCTGCTGACGTTTGGAGATTATTTAGTTAGATAACAGACGTATTAAAGTAACTAGATGTTAATTACAAGAGAGACGTGAACCCAAGTAATGCATTAACTCCATTCTCAGAGAGGAGTTATGGCTCTTGTAATGTCTGACGTAGCTGTTGACGTTTGGAGACTAGTTAGTTGGATAACAGACGTATTAAAGTAACTATATGTTAGTTACACGAGAGAGGTGGACCGAAGTAATGCATTAACTCTACTCTCAGACTAGAGTTATGGCTCTTGTAATGTATGACGTAGCTGCTGACGTTTGGAGACTAGTTAGTTGGATAACAGACGTATTAAAGTAACTATATGTTAGTTACACGAGAGAGGTGGACCGAAGTAATGCATTAACTCCATTCTCAGAGAGGAGTTATGGCTCTTGTAATGTCTGACGTAGCTGCTGACGTTTGGAGACTAGTTAGTTGGATAACAGACGTATTAAAGTAACTATATGTTAGTTACACGAGAGAGGTGGACCGAAGTAATGCATTAACTCTACTCTCAGACTAGAGTTATGGCTCTTGTAATGTATGACGTAGCTGCTGACGTTTGGAGACTAGTTAGTTGGATAACAGACGTATTAAAGTAACTATATGTTAGTTACACGAGAGAGGTGGACCGAAGTAATGCATTAACTCCATTCTCAGAGAGGAGTTATGGCTCTTGTAATGTATGACGTAGCTGCTGACGTTTGGAGATTATTTAGTTAGATAACAGACGTATTAAAGTAAGTAAATGTAATTTTTTTCCAAACTAATTATTTTAAGAACGCTAGTTATTTAGAATCCGTTACTATGTGAAATTTTCTTACTCAGATATAGGAAGTTCCATGATTACTAAAAGCTTATTAATGATTTTACAATTCATAATATATAAAATAAAATTGTGTACTGTACTATAATTATTACGTGAACTACGAATATATGGCTTAGCCTATTTCGGAAATGTTTGTACATAGCCTAGTGATACGGTCGAACCCCGAACAATTTCCAATAACGATCATGTATGCGTATCCGTGAAGAAAGAAAATAAGCTTCTCATTATTTTTATTAGTGGTTTTAATAGTTTAAAAGTGTTTAGTCCCCCCCTTCATTAATACTTTTATTATTTTTTAATTGTTTGTGTTAAAGGAAAATCGTGAATAACATATGTGTTTTAACAATAATTATAGTAAATATGTGATAACAATTTGGGTTAGCTGATATTACTTAATATTGTTGTCCAAACGTGGTCAAATATTAATACTCTCTATCATATATTTTCCAATCATCCAAAGCCTGACATAATAAATTAGGGATCTCAGCAACGCCAATCAGTCATAAATTTTGAAAGGGGTCAGCTGATAGCCATCGGGATATTAATTAACTACACTCTCCAAAGAATAGTTACCATTAGTTTGTAAAAATCACTACATTCACTCATCTACGCATCAAACTAATTCGACATCCGTGTCGCCCAAATGTTTACGATTGACGTCGTTCTTTAAAAATGTATAAACAAAAATTGAAGAAATAGTTTAAAATAATAACACTAATTATTTTGTGAATTTCTTAATTGTGTTTAGTAAACTATACAATTTTAAAGTTTTTTTAACGTAATTAGATATTTGAGATATCAAATTAAATAAAGTGTTATTAAAATATATTAAACTTCTTATTTGCTTTGTTTGTATTAATCTTGACAATGAGTGGTACAGGCTATAGCTGTTCATGTTTCTGGAATGATTGATGATATTAGTTGCGATGAAATTGCAGTACTAACTAATAATAGTAGTGCTTTTTTAGTTACAAAATTAACATATTATTTTTATATAGAATTAATTTAACCATGATTGTGAGTATTTGTATCAAGTTTTAGAAAATACTAGGAGACACCCCTGCACTCTTCACGTGCCAACCCCGTCGTCACTCGCTGCGCACGTGAGGCAAGCTTGGCCTGCTTCCTCACCTGGGAACTCAACCTTTAGCCCTTTTGAGGAACTCGGCCTACGCCCTCATGGGGGAGCTCGGCCTACGGCCTTGCCTCAACGCCGGGAAGTGCCTCAACATTTAGTGTCAGTGAGTCAGTCAGTCACTACATCAAGCTTTATGGTATATAGACTAGGGGATACCCCTGCACTCTTTGCGTGCCAACCCCGATACTCGTGTACCTGTAACCCCATTTATGAATTAGAATTAGGCAAATCATTGTACATAAAATTGAATGACTGAATAACTTAATAGCGTTGATTGACATTTAGTTTAGGTCTCAGATGCATGTATCAAAGTAATAATGTAAAACTTCACATTGTACCTTATTTGACAAATATTTGTATTACAAATAAAAGACGAATGAATAAAAAAACTTAATTATATTGGTTAAAATTTGATGTGAATTGTAGTTAGTATAAAAGTTAAAAAAAAATAGCTTAATGATGTAGTTCAGATAGATAATAGATTTGTTATACTATTTAGATTCAGTCGTTATATACTGTATATGAAATAAATAAATACAAAAATATACAAGTATATGACCACTTTTGCATAATCTTACTGTGGTTAAATAAAATATATTATGTCTCGTAATTTTGTAACTTATGAATTAGAATTGTAATTAACTAAACATTTTACTGAAATCACGTCGGGATCGTTTGTAAGGTAAAATACTTGGCAACCAATTGAATCCAAAGAGTGTAAACAATCTATTATATATAACTTACACACAGCTTATTTCTTTATTAAACTATTGCTACTGAACTGTGTAGAATGTTTGCCCGTTAGTTAGCCAATGCTTTTTATTTTAACATAGCGTATCCAGTCTCGCCACGTGGAGGCCGGCAAACAAAAGACCATACTAACAAAAATATCAATAAAAATAATTAATTATTTACAAACATGGGTGAGTTTTTTAAGGCTTATCCCACAGCCTACTGCCACAACAACTAATTAATTAGTTACAGACATGGTGGAGTTTTTAAGGCACATCCCACAGCCTACTGCCACAACAACTAATTAATTAGTTACAGACATGGTGGAGTTTTTAAGGCACATCCCACAGCCTACTGCCACAACAACTAATTAATTATTTACAGACATCGTGGAGTTTTTAAGGCACATCCCACAGCCTACTGCCACAACAACTAATTAATTAGTTACAGACATGGTGGAGTTTTTAAGGCACATCCCACAGCCTACTGCCACAACAACTAATTAATTATTTACAGACATCGTGGAGTTTTTAAGGCACATCCCACAGCCTACTGCCACAACAACTAATTAATTATTTACAGACATCGTGGAGTTTTTAAGGCACATCCCACAGCCTACTGCCACAACAACTAATTAATTAGTTACAGACATGGTGGAGTTTTTAAGGCACATCCCACAGCCTACTGCCACAACAACTAATTAATTATTTACAGACATCGTGGAGTTTTTAAGGCACATCCCACAGCCTACTGCCACAACAACTAAGTAATTAGTTACAGACATGGTGGAGTTTTTAAGGCACATCCCACAGCCTACTGCCAAAACAACTAATTAATTAGTTACAGACATGGTGGAGTTTTTAAGGCTTATCCCACAGCCTACTGCCACAACAACCAATTAATTAGTTACAACATGGTGGAGTTTTAAGGCACATCCCACAGCCTACTGCCTCAACAACTAATTAATTAGTTACAACATGGTGGAGTTTTTAAGGCACATCCCACAGCCTACTGCCTCAACAACTAATTAATTATTTACAGACATCGTGGAGTTTTTAAGGCACATCCCACAGCCTACTGCCTCAACAACTAATTAATTAGTTACAACATGGTGGAGTTTTTAAGGCACATCCCACAGCCTACTGCCACATCAACTAATTAATTAGTTACAGACATCGTGGAGTTTTTAAGGCACATCCCACAGCCTACTGCCACAACAACTAATTAATTATTTACAGACATCGTGGAGTTTTTAAGGCACATCCCACAGCCTACTGCCACAACAACTAATTAATTAGTTACAGACATGGTGGAGTTTTTAAGGGGAAGCACGGGAGCAGAACATTTTAACAGGATTTTCAAAATACAAAAAAAAGCTATTAGGATATTATTCAAAAAACCACTCAGATATCATTGTAGATCAGAATTTATATCAAGGAAAATCTTAACACTTCCAAGCCTATACGTTTTTGAAATTTGTAAATATTATATTAAAAATAAAAATAAATTTGGCAATCCTTATAATTCAAATTATAACACAAGACAGCATTATATATACTACCCATCTCACAGCACCAGTAAATTTGAGCGGTCTACTTATTACACAACATGCAGAATAATAAATAAGTTCACAAAAGAAAATACAATCATCAATTTTGATAAATCATTTTTAAGGAAGGTCAAGAGGCTTTTGATGGATAGCGCTTTTTACTCAATAGAAGAGTTCATGAATGCTGAAATAGGGCCATTATTTTAAACTTTGTACTTACTAGGACTAATTAATACATTTTTAGAATATTATTATTGATTAAGTATTGTTCCAGATGGATGTATCATTAATGACAATTCCTATGTACATCATTGTATTCTAATTGGAAATAAACGTCTTATGTCTTATGTCTTTAAGGCACATCCCACAGCCTTCTGCCACAACAACTAATTAATTAGTTACAGACATGGTGGAGATTTTTAAGACTTATCCCACAGCCTACTGACACAACAACCAATTAATTAGTTACAACATGGTGGAATTTTAAGGCACATCCCACAGCCTACTGCCTCAACAACTAATTAATTAGTTACAACATGGTGGAGTTTTTAAGGCACATCCCACAGCCTACTGCCACAACAACTAATTAATTATTTACAGACATCGTGGAGTTTTTAAGGCACATCCCACAGCCTACCGCCTCAACAACTAATTAATTAGTTACAACATGGTGGAGTTTTTAAGGCACATCCCACAGCCTACTGCCACAACAACTAATTAATTATTTACAGACATCGTGGAGTTTTTAAGGCACATCCCACAGCCTACTGCCACAACAACTAATTAATTAGTTACAACATGGTGGAGTTTTTAAGGCACATCCCACAGCCTACTGCCACAACAACCAATTAATTAGTTACAACATGGTGGAGTTTTAAGGCACATCCCACAGCCTACTGCCTCAACAACTAATTAATTAGTTACAACATGGTGGAGTTTTTAAGGCACATCCCACAGCCTACTGCCACAACAACTAATTAATTATTTACAGACATCGTGGAGTTTTTAAGGCACATCCCACAGCCTACTGCCTCAACAACTAATTAATTAGTTACAACATGGTGGAGTTTTTAAGGCACATCCCACAGCCTACTGCCACAACAACTAATTAATTAGTTACAGACATCGTGGAGTTTTTAAGGCACATCCCACAGCCTACTGCCACAACAACTAATTAATTATTTACAGACATCGTGGAGTTTTTAAGGAACATCCCACAGCCTACTGCCACAACAACTAATTAATTAGTTACAGACATGGTGGAGTTTTTAAGGCACATCCCACAGCCTACTGCCACAACAACTAATTAATTAGTTACAGACATGGTGGAGTTTTTAAGGCTTATCTTACAGCCTACTGCCACAACAACCAATTAATTAGTTACAACATGGTGGAGTTTTAAGGCACATCCCACAGCCTACTGCCTCAACAACTAATTAATTAGTTACAACATGGTGGAGTTTTTAAGGCACATCCCACAGCCTACTGCCACAACAACTAATTAATTATTTACAGACATGGGGGAGTTTTTTAAGGCACATCCCACAGCCTACTGCCACTACAACTAACTAATTATTTACAGACATCGGGGAGTTTTTTAAGGCTGGTTCCCTAGCCTACTGCCACTAAACCTAATAGATATTTACATCATGGGAAAACCTTAGTCTATCCTCTTCTACCCTGCAGTACATGTCAACTAACCATTCATCAGGTAAACGTCCAAGGCTGGGGAATCCTGTCAGATTATGAATGCAGTTGGCATTTAAGTTGTCAATCCTGCATACAATATGTTTGTACAAGGGCAGTTCCAATAGAAACAGAATTGGGTCGCACGAGAATCCAAATGGAGTTCAGAGACTTCACACGCCCAAGAGCAATGTACAGTGTGAGAACACGTCACTCCTAAGGTCTACGCCAACCACATCTATCGTTTGACCTCGGCTTTTATTTATGGTCATTCCACAGCTTAATTTTAAAGGAAACTGCCGTCTGTACATCATAATTGGACTTCCAGGTCAACTGAAGCTTGGAACGTTATCCGAGGAATGGCAAATAAGTTGTAGCTGTGAGGTTCCTTAACGTGACACGATATATCAACAATAATAACTTTAGTTCCATTGAGGAGGCTATAATCAAAACTCAGGTTCCTTGTAATCATGCAGAGGACATCTTTCTTCAAAATAATATCATTATGTGGAATTCCTTTGTCATGATCATTAGCCAATGCCTCAGGACATAGTAGAAGATCATCAGCAGAGCTGTCTTCAACATAATTTACACTGAGTAAATAGAATGGTTCTCCTGGCAAACTGTTAAGGATAGTTTTGTTAACTGTGTCAACATCAACGTTTATTACACATAAAATAGCTCGTGTTGCGCACAGATGTGTTAGTGAGAACACCTGGTGGAAAAATGTGCTCAATAACTAATGATAAATATGTAACACACTTCATGTGTAACTCGCTCACTCACTGACTCACGTATACAAATTCTAACCCAGACGAGCAAGAAAGTTGAAATTTGGCACACTTGTACCTTTTACCAAGCAACCAACAGGAAAATTCCGAAAATTAAACATTTTTAATTTTTAACCCCTCCAAAAAATCAAAATGGCGGACGGGAATTTTGAATTGTGTCCAGAGTTTTACTTACGGCTTCACTGTGGGCAAACTGTTGGCTGTAGAGCAAATCTGACAGCATGCTCCACATTTGTAATTAAATTTCCTACATTTTCTTAAGAAGTAATTTTTTTGTTATTTTTAATATTAACTACGCAAAAATCATCAAATTTCACTTTTCGTTCAAAAAAATTCTATTTTTGTTAGGTTTTTTGTATTTAAGCGCTGTATTACGATAATTCAAGAACCTAAAACCTTATACACGGTTTCAATTTACTACTTTTGTTACCAAAACTGATTTTTAAGTTGATTTTTCACTTTTCATAACCTGGAAACAATTAAAAGTGGCTGACGTTAAACTGCTGATATTTTTGCAGAGATGAGGTTTTTGTTATACTGACGCTTTAATATTTAAGTTAGATAGAATCTAACGAAATTTTCAGAATAAAAATTAAATTATGTACAAAAAGTGTCATTTAAATTTTTATGGTACAAACTATAGTATCCTCACAAAAAGTCAGTGACATTGAATTTTGTCGAAAACATGTGATTTGTGTGGAAGAGTTCCTACCATTTAAGCATGATAAAATTAGTTAGAAACTTAAATCCTTACACTCTATTTACCTTCATTTTTCTGTAAGAAAAATTCTATACTATTAGATTTTGCACTTTTTATAACCCAGAAAAAAATCAAAATGGCTGACGAGAAACTGCTGACATGTTTGCATGGTTGAAGTTTTTATTTTACTGACGCTGTTATATTTACTTTAGATAGAATCAAATGAAATGTTCAAATTAACAATACATTTCTGTACAAAAAGTTCCGTATACATTTTTATGGTATATACTACAGTTTCTTCATAAAAAGTCGGTCAATTTCAGTTTTGTCGAAAAGATGTAATTTTTTAAATAGTTCCTCCCATTTTAAATATGATTAAAAAACCATAAACTGAAAACCCGACATAATATTTACCTACATTTTTCTGTTAGCAAAAATTATATAACATTTTATTTGGCAATTTCATAACCTAGACAACATTCTAAATGGCTGACAAGAAAGCACTTACCTGTTTGCACAGCTGAGGTTTAGTTACACAATACACTTACTGGTCCTGCTGGTTTAGTTACACAATACACTTACTGGTCCTGCGTAAAGCCAGTTGTTAATTAAGTTCCATCATCTTCCCATTGTTGAAATTATAGCATATATGATAAAATTGTTGATAACAGGAAATAACACTTTTTCCTGTTATTCCTAATATCTTAATCATAGAATTTGTTTGTAAGTTATTTTGGATTCAATCTTTAATTTATGTAACCGTTTTTAGGCTCCATGATTGAAAAAAATCTTTTCTCTGTATCTCACTTTTGGTCAGTGCCATTTTATGAAATACTTCTCAATATTTGATAATCATCAGTGTGTCGATATAATTATTTAAAAATCTGTTATAAAGTTAAATCTATTCTCTTTTATTATTTCCCTGTTAAATTGAATTATTTTTTTAGTTTTAAAAGAAATTTAAATGTTTCGTGTGTACAGACACATTTTTGATGTTATCTTTATATTACAACAAATAGTTGTTTTCTTTTGTATTGCAGGTGCTATAGCTGGGAGATCACAGGTTAGTGACTGCTGTTTGCTGCTTGTTCAGAACTATCCAGAGGGAAATATTCTGCTTTAAAGATTTGCTGTGGACGCGAAAAACATCACCCCCGATTGTGGGAAGTCAACCAAAACAATGGTTCACATAGTTACAGCATGTCTCCTGCACTCTTTTACGTAGGGATTACTTAGCGTAAATAGAATCACTGAGGAAATTCTTAAATTGCCCGATGGATTGATTTAGCTTCATGACAGGAAATCACATTACCATTTATATTGATGAATGACATGACTTATGGATTTTGTTCCAAATACATATTTTCTGCTTTTTTCAAATTACTAGATGGCAGCTGACAACAAATCATACGCAATATATAGTTAAAAGTGTTATGAACCACAACATTTGTAATAAAAATATATTTAACATATTTTTGTTGACACTAGACAAACATTTTTAGAAAGGAAAATATTGATGTGAATGTATGAGATAAGGCTTGAGACTGCCCAGAATGTCTCTTTGTCACACAAATGTAGCTCTGGTTACAGTTCATAAATGTTAAACATATTGTGTCACAAAGACAATAAAAGTCAATGGACGGTAAAGCGTTGTGTGAGGGAGATAAGGTGTCTACCACCTCCACCCTCCACCAATTTCCACATCCCAACATGGTTTAAGGAACGAGTATTGTTCAAACTGGGATTTAATACATAATAAAAGTATAATTAGTTGGTAGCGTAGTTGGTTCAATCCCAGCTTCATGTGCTAAAGGTTCTCAGTTTGATCCCAATCAGAGTCAATACATTTTGAGAAGGATCAGCTGATAACCACCGGCTGTTCATTTGTCATTGGGCTATTAATTAATGACACTTTCTAAGGAATAGTTGGCCTTAGTTTGTAACAATGACTACATTCGCTCATCTACACTCATCACACTCATTCGAAATCCATATTCGCCCATATCTTGACGATCGGCGTCTTATGAATAAATAAATAAATAAATAAAAATAATATTAAAGATATTCTGTAACAATTTTGTTAAAAACACTGAAACTATATTATTATCTATACACGGATTTTAAAACTTAAAAAAAAATCACGTTACTGACATTCAACCTTTCCTAATTCTTCCTAAGTCTCACATTGAATGTGACTTTCAACCTTTCATAATTCCTCCTTAGCGTCACACTGAATGTGACTTTCAACCTTTTATAATTCCACCTTAGCGTCACACTGAATGTGACCTTCAAACTTTTATAATTCCACCTTAGCGTCACACTGAATGTGACCTTCAACCTTTTATAATTCCTCCTTAGCGTCACACTGAATGTAACCTACAACCTTTTATAATTCCTCCTTAGCGTCACACTGAATGTAACCTACAACCTTTTATAATTCCTCCTTAGCGTCACACTGAATGTAACCTACAACCTTTTATAATTCCTCCTTAGCGTCACACTGAATGTAACCTACAACCTTTTATAATTCCACCTTAGCGTCACACTGAATGTGACCTTCAACCTTTTATAATTCCACCTTAGCGTCACACTGAATGTGACCTTCAACCTTTTATAATTCCACCTTAGCGTCACACTGAATGTAACCTACAACCTTTTATAATTCCACCTTAGCGTCACACTGAATGTGACCTTCAACCTTTTATAATTCCACCTTAGCGTCACACTGAATGTGACCTTCAACCTTTCATAATTCCACCTTAGCGTCACACTGAATGTGACCTTCAACCTTTCATAATTCCTCCTTAGCGTCACACTGAATGTGACCTTCAACCTTTCATAATTCCTCCTTAGCGTCACACCGAATGTGACCTTCAACCTTTCATAATTCTTCCTTAGCGTCACACCGAATGTGACCTTCAACCTTTTATAATTCTTCCTTAGCGTCACACTGAATGTGACCTTCAACCTTTCATAATTCCACCTTAGCGTCACACTGAATGTGACCTTCAACCTTTCATAATTCTTCCTTAGCGTCACACCGAATGTGATCTTCAACCTTTCATAATTCTTCCTTAGTGTCACTACGAATGTGACCTTCAACCTTTTATAATTCTTCCTTAGCAGCACACCAAATGTGACCTTCAACCTTTCCTAATTCTTCCTTAGCGTCACACTGAATGTGACCTTGAACCTTTCATAATTCCTCCTTAGGGTCACACCGAATGTGACCTTCAACCTTTCATAATTCTTCCTAAGTGTCACACTGAATGTGACCTTCAACCTTTCATAATTCTTCCTTAGCGTCACACCGAATGTGATCTTCAACCTTTCATAGTTCTTCCTTAGCGTCACTACGAATGTGACTTTCAACCTTTTATAATTCTTCCTTAGCGTCACACCGAATGTGACCTTCAACCTTTCCTAATTCTTCCTTAGCGTCACACTGAATGTGACCTTCAATCTTTCATAATTCCTCCTTAGGGTCACACCGAATGTGACCTTCAACCTTTTCTTATTCTTCCTTAGCGTCAAACTGAATGTGACCTTCAACCTTTCATAATTCCTCCTTAGGGTCACACCGAATGTGATCTTCAACCTTTCATAGTTCTTCTTTAGCGTCACTACGAATGTGACTTTCAACCTTTTATAATTCTTCCTTAGCGTCACACTGAATGTGACCTTCAATCTTTCATAATTCCTCCTTAGGGTCACACCGAATGTGACCTTCAACCTTTTCTTATTCTTCCTTAGCGTCAAACTGAATGTGACCTTCAACCTTTCATAATTCCTCCTTAGGGTCACACCGAATGTGATCTTCAACCTTTCATAGTTCTTCCTTAGCGTCACTACGAATGTGACTTTCAACCTTTTATAATTCTTCCTTAGCGTCACACCGAATGTGACCTTCAACCTTTCCTAATTCTTCCTTAGCGTCACACTGAATGTGACCTTCAATCTTTCATAATTCCTCCTTAGGGTCACACCGAATGTGACCTTCAACCTTTTCTTATTCTTCCTTAACGTCACACTGAATGTGACCTTCAACCTTTCATAATTCTTCCTTAACGTCACACTGAATGTGACCTTCAACCTTTCATAATTCTTCCTTAACGTCACACTGAATGTGACCTTCAACCTTTCATAATTCTTCCTTAACATCACACTGAATGTGACCTTCAACCTTTCATAATTCTTCCTAAGTGTCACACCGAATTTGACCTTCAACCTTTCATAATTCTTCCTTAACGTCACACTAAATGTAACCTTCAACCTTTCATAATTCTTCCTTAACATCACACTGAATGTGACCTTCAATCTTTCATAATTCTTTCTTAACGTCACACTGAATGTGACCTTCAACCTTTTATAATTCTTCCTTAACAACACACTGAATGTGACCTTCAACCTTTCATAATTCTTCCTTAGCGTCACACTGAATGTGACCTTCAACCTTTCATAATTCTTCCTTTGCATCACACTGAATGTGACCTTCAACCTTTCATAATTCTTCCTTAACGTCACACTGAATGTGACCTTCAACCTTTCATAATTCTTCCTTAACATCACACTGAATGTGACCTTCAACCTTTCATAATTATTCCTAAGTCTCACACCGAATGTGACCTTCAGCCTTTCATAATTCCTCCTTAGCGTCACACTGAATGTGACCTTCAACCTTTCATAATTCTTCCTTAACGTCACACTAAATGTGACCTTCAACCTTTCATAATTCTTCCTTAGCGTCACACTGAATGTGACCTTCAACCTTTCATATTTCTTCCTTAGCGTCACACTGAATGTGACCTTCAACCTTTCATAATTCTTCCTTAACGTCACACTGAATGTGACCTTCAACCTTTCATAATTCTTCCTTAGCGTCACACTGAATGTGACCTTCAACCTTTCATAATTCTTCCTTAGCGTCACACTGAATGTGACCTTCAACCTTTCATAATTCTTCCTTAGCGTCTCACTGAATGTGACCTTCAACCTTTCATAATTCTTCCTTAGCGTCTCACTGAATGTGACCTTCAACCTTTCATAATTCTTCCTTAGCGTCACACTGAATGTGACCTTCAACCTTTCATAATTCTTTCTAAGTGTCACACTGAATGTGACCTTCAACCTTTCATAATTCTTCCTTAACGTCACACTGAATGTAACCTACAACCTTTCATAATTCTTCCTTAGCGTCACACAGAATGTGACCTTCAACCTTTCATAATTCTTCCTTAACGTCACACTGAATGTAACCTACAACCTTTCATAATTCTTCCTTAGCGTCTCACTGAATGTGACCTTCAACCTTTCATAATTCTTCCTTAGCGTCTCACTGAATGTGACCTTCAACCTTTCATAATTCTTCCTTAGCGTCACACTGAATGTGACCTTCAACCTTTCATAATTCTTCCTTAGCGTCTCACTGAATGTAACCTACAACCTTTCATAATTCTTCCTTAGCGTCACACTGAATGTAACCTACAACATTTCATAATTCTTCCTTAGCGTCACACAGAATGTGACCTTCAACCTTTCATAATTCTTCCTTAACGTCACACTGAATGTAACCTACAACCTTTCATAATTCTTCCTTAGCGTCTCACTGAATGTGACCTTCAACCTTTCATAATTCTTCCTTAGCGTCTCACTGAATGTGACCTTTAACCTTTCATAATTCTTCCTTAGCGTCACACAGAATGTGACCTTCAACCTTTCATAATTCTTCCTTAACGTCACACTGAATGTAACCTACAACCTTTCATAATTCTTCCTTAGCGTCTCACTGAATGTGACCTTCAACCTTTCATAATTCTTCCTTAGCGTCTCACTGAATGTGACCTTCAACCTTTCATAATTCTTCCTTAACGTCACACTGAATGTAACCTACAACCTTTCATAATTCTTCCTTAGCGTCTCACTGAATGTGACCTTCAACCTTTCATAATTCTTCCTTAGCGTCTCACTGAATGTGACCTTCAACCTTTCATAATTCTTCCTTAGCGTCTCACTGAATGTGACCTTCAACCTTTCATAATTCCTCCTTAGCGTCACACTGAATGTGACCTTCAACCTTTCATAATTCTTCCTTAGCGTCACACTGAATGTGACCTACAACCTTTCATAATTCTTCCTTAGCGTCACACAGAATGTGACCTTCAACCTTTCATAATTCTTCCTTAGCGTCACACTGAATGTGACCTTCAACCTTTCATAATTCTTCCTAAGTGTCACATTAAATGTGACCTTCAACCTTTCATAATTCTTCCTTAACGTCACACTGAATGTAACCTACAACCTTTCACAATTGTTGGAAAACGCGTCATATTTTTAATGGATACTAAATTACCTGCATGTTTCCGATATTAGAGTAATTTCTAGGGCAATGAAAGTGTTATCGACGTACCGGTTGCTTGTGAAAAGTCTGTTGCTTTAACTCATGTACTATATTAAGATTTGCTAACGAAATTTAAACTAATCTACGATAGTAAAATGGTTTACTAATCGTTAACCATTAACTAATATACGATAATTAATGGTTAACTGGCTGTTATTGACTAACCGTTGGGGGTGTTTATAAATGCTATAAATAACAAAAGTCGTAGAGAAGTTAAATGTAATAGATTACTTTCCAGTAAATAAGTACGATTCTCAATTAGGTGAAACCAAACAACTGGCCAACAATTAACACTCATCTGATTTATTATTATTAAACCATTATTAACGCGAATTATTAATCAAATTAAATTTCCAAGACGTGTTTGGTACGAATCTAAGTGAACTACTATTATAAAAATTATGTTAAAAACTTTTGTTTGTGGTTTTTAAATATATAAATTATTTGCTATTTCAGAATTTTATTATATAAAAGGATCATTTGAATTCCATCAATTATTCAAAAAATAAGCCTGTAGTGTCTATGTTGTGTAGTAGTTAGGGGCCGGATTTCATTTAGGGAAGAGAACTATCTGGCTTGTCAGTTAGCTGAACGTCATACCAATCCTACGTGGTTCGGATTCCACGTAAAGCTGTATAGCCATTAGTTGAAGAGGCTATTAAGATATTAATAAATTGATCTTTCCAAGGAGTATTCGACAATGACTACACTCTTTACACAATTATTACACTTATTCATATACACTCATTACGCTCATTCACCCTTATATACCTCATATGTCTTTGATCCGCATCCAAGTAACCGAAACCGAAGAGTTTGCGTTGTCTATAATATGTAATAGATTTGCCTAATCAGAATTTTAATTCATGTCACTCCAGTTTGTAACCAAACATCTGGCCCTTTAACGAACGTTACTTACCGTAATATGATATTGAACCACCCGTTCACCCAGACCCGTACTATGATATTGAACCATCCGTCCACCCAGACCCTACGGTTACTATTAAAAGATATATTTACCCAGACACGTACTATGATATTACCCACCCGTCCAAAAAGACACGTACTATGACATTTACCCATCCGTCCAGCCAGACCCGTACTATTATATTGACACACCCATCCATCCAGACCCGTTCTATGATATTGATCCATCCGTCCATCCAGACCCGTACTATGATATTGACCCACAAGTCCACCCAGACACGTATTATGATATTGACCCATACATCCTCCCAGACCCGTATTATGATATTGACCCACACATCCACCCAAACCCGTATTTTGTTATTGACCCAGTCGACCACCCAGACCCGCACTATGATATTGACCCACCCGCTCACCCGGACACGTACTATGATACTGACCCACCCACTCACCCAGACAGGTAATATTATATTAACCCACTCGCTCACCCAGACACGTATTATTATATTGACCCACCCGTCCAAAATGCGGGGTGAGACCAGACCCGTACTATGATTTTCACTCACCCGCTCACCCAGACACGTATTATTATATTGACCCTCCCGCTCACCCGGACATGTATTATTATACTGACCCACCCACTCACCCAGACAAGTATTATTATATTGACCCACCCACTCACCCAGACACGTATTATTATATTGACCCACTCGCTCACCCGGACACGTACTATGATACTGACCCACCCGCTCATCCAGATACGTATTATTATATTGACCCACCCGTCCACCCAGACCCATACTATAATTTTGACCCACCCGCTCATTCGGACACGTACTATGATATTGAGGCACCCGTCCACCCGGACACGTACTATGATATTACCCACCCGTCCAAAAAGACACGTACTATGACATTTACCCATCCGTCCAGCCAGACCCATACTATTATATTGACACACCCGTCCATCCAGACCCGTTCTATGATATTGATCCATCTGTCCACCCAGAACCGTACTATGATATTGACCCACACATTCACCTAGACACGTATTATTATATTGAACCACCCCCTCACCCGGACACGTATGTTGATATTTTTAAACCAATCCACCCAAACCGGTACTATGATATTTACCCACGAATCTACCGTGACCCATACTATAAAATTGAAACACCCATCCACCCAGACCCGTACTATGATATTGACCCACCCAGGTCAATCTATTAACTGTGGAAGAATGCATTTTCCATTCTTTACTTTTTTGAAAAATAAAATAGTACATAAAAGTAACACTTTACCAAACAATAGTTCATTCCAAATGACATTTCCAACAGCCATCTTCATAGTCTACTTCCATTAATAAGGTGAACAATGCTATTTTGTCAAATATTTAGCCTCCCTATCACCGATTCTAGACGCTAAACTACTTTCCCTACGTATATTATAATAACAATGCGTACATCCCAGACATAGGCAGAGCACTCTGTTCTCTTCTGTATTGAAATTAGACTGTGTTAACTACTGTAAGGTATATTTTCAAAAAATATTTTTCATTAAAAATGATGAATACGAAATGTCTTAGTTAAGGGCGAATTAGGTTTAATGGACTTAATTAGGTTATTCCATTAGTATGACTTCTCACAATGTTACAGGTTACTAGGTGTCACTCCTGCACACCTCACGTGCCATGATGTTACAGGTTACTAGGTGTCACTCCTGCACACCTCACGTGCCATGATGTTACAGGTTACTAGGTGTCACTCCTGCACACCTCACGTGCCATGATGTTACAGGTTACTAGGTGTCACTCCTGCACACCTCACGTGCCATGATCATGGCACTTTGTTTTTATATCAATAATTCACGACGCTCTTTAAAATTCTACTTTGTTAAAAACTAGCCTCTTATGTTAAGTTGTACCATCCTTAGCCATCTCATTTGTATGATGAATGGCAGGGAACACTCTAATGGACAACTTATTGTCCACCTCTTTGAGAGAAAGTATTTTAAACACATTCTTAGTACTCATCTAGAGCCTGTGTACTAACTATTTGTAGGCTAGTGAAATGTTTCTGTAGATTAATATTTTAAATAATCACCTTTATATCACTTATAATATATTATATCTACGTTTTAAACTTCGCTTGAGTATATTCACATAAATGCAACAATAATTTACGAAACATTTATATGAAGACTACATTTATGTATGTGGGCTACGTTTTTATATGGCAATTTTTTTACTAAATGACAATTTTATATGGTATTCCAAAAAGAATACCATATAAAATTGAATACCATATAAAATTGTTGTACAGAAAAACTAAAACTGTTTATCTGGGGAACGTTGAGCTGCAGATATTACAGTCCGCCATCCCACTTTATCGTCATCAACTTCACATAGTTTATATGGGCTCATTAAAACGTTCTTGTGTCATTGATGTCACACTTCTTATATGTGCTGTGTGCAACTTTACAGTATTATTAACATTGTATTTTATCCCTATTCTATAACCCTCATACTTGAAGTGTTTGTAGTAATAAAGTTCGAGGAATATGCATTTAGGTTTAAGAAAAAATCTGCCTGTATTGAAATAATATATGAAACTAATAATAGTTAATTTGATAATTTCATTCAACAATTAAGGTTTATATTTAAATTATTATTTTAAGAGTAGTAAACTACGATTCACATAGCTGAACACACATATCTATGACATAAGAAGTACTTTTTTACAGCCATCAAGACAATATATAACTTATAGTTTTTGTTTACCTTTTTTTATCTCCTTATCAACTTTACTCTGCTCGTACCCATTATTGATATGTGCGGGAAATTTATCATAGTAGGGGGAAGAACCAGAACAGGACAAGGTGAACATTCGAACCAGCGCTTTCTCTAACCAAGGTGCAAAGTCACGACGCCTAAGACCGGCAACTCCATTTTTGAATTAAATTATGCTAAAAACTGTACGTCAAAGAACACGTTAAGTGCAAAAACACAATGATTTTATTTACAATCAAACTGCTTCTTATTTACAATCTAACTGCTAATGTAGACAGCTAATGATATTATTTACAATCAAACTGCTAATGTAGACAGGTAATGATCTTATTTTATTTACAATCAAACTGCTAATGTAGACAGGTGATGATCTTATTTACAATCAAACTGCTAATATAGACAGGTAATGATATTATTTTATTTACAATCAAACTGCTAATGTAGACAGGTAATGATCTTATTTACAATCAAACTGCTAATCTAGACAGGTAATGATATTATTTACAATCAAACTGCTAATGTAGACAGGTAATGATCTTATTTACAACCAAACTGCTAATATAGACAGGTAATGATATTATTTACAATCAAACTGCTAATGTAGACAGGTAATGATCTTATTTACAATCAAACTGCTAATGTAGACAGGTAATGATCTTATTTTATTTACAATCAAACTGCTAATGTAGACAGGTAATGATCTTATTTACAATCAAACTGCTAATGTAGACAGGTAATGATCTTATTTTATTTGGTTAGTTGTATTACATTGCTGTATAAAGTACCCAACTCTTGATTAAGATATTACCAATTTTATTTTACAATTTAAATTACTTAAATATTGTTTTATTAACGGCCATTGGATTTTATTGATATAAATAATTATATTAAGCACATATTTAATCATTCTAGTGTTACTTTACTTATAAATATAATGGAAATCATAGTTTGTGATAAAACAGCTGTTAATTTGCATAATCTCTGCTAAACTTTCAACGCAAGAATCGCCGCTCTTGTTTTACGGAAAGCGTGAACAGCTGCCATTGTCTTCGAGTAACTAAAAATACAGAATACTTTGCACTAGTGAGATTTTACTCTAAATTTAATCCAAACAATGTATGAATAGTATATTTCATAACAAGAGTGGAAAATGGAATTTCGCATGTTCGAGACCATATGTTTGGAGTGCGAGACTTGTCGAGCACTTCAATTGGTCGAGAACATGCAAAACATTTTCATTTGAGTTTTGAACGATATTTTTCACAACACTACTAAATAAAAAATGTTGGAATGTTAACTTTTTATTTAATTAGGAACATTTTGTAAAATCAGCTCTACTATTTTAAATGCACATTTAAATTAATTGTACAGTTATGATTGTTGGAAATAGATATTCCTTTTTAGGAAGAAGATCATGTATCACTTCCTCCGCTCAACTTTTTAACGACAAGGGCACAGGCACTTCCATTTCAGTTGGCGAAACGATAACAAGAATGGTTTTAAAAGCTTTTGAAGCTTATTAAGTTGTTGATAGTGGAATGTTACTTTCCACTGTCAACAATAGACAGCTGTGGGAAATATGACGTTTCGCTGGTTATAAACACTTAACGAAAACAGCTGAACTCATGGTAGTGTTGTGAAAAGTATATTTATTACATTTGGTGTCGAAAAAAACTATCAAGTATGTAGTATACTTATTTTAACGTTATTGTTTACTGTTGTGAATTTTTATTATTTCAAGTAAGTAATTATTTCAAAATGAGTGAAAATTAAAGAGTAGATATTTTTATCCGTTTCGTGAATTTTTAATACTCGTGGATATTTGAATGATGTAGTAGAGGGACAAATATTTTATAAATGTGAGTAATTAAGTAAAACACATTTATGAATTATGTTTTAAGAAAACCAGTTTTAGTTTTTAGGTCAATTAATTCAGGTGACTGAGGACATGGCTAAAAATGGCTAAAAACACGATATTTCACTGATACAGAGTCAATTACCGTACTTTGCGCCCTCTAAAAGTAGACGTACAGATTTCTCTAGAATATGAAACTTTGTTATCTAGTAGAACAAACTGTTTTTAATCGGAAAATTTACAATTTAGTGTTGAAGCATGCATATCCAGATGATAAGACATGGCGAGAAACACATTATTTTATAAATTCAAAGTCAAATATAGTACTTTGGGTCCTATAAAAGTAGACTTACAAATTTCTCTAAACTTTGAAACTTTTTTATCTAAGAGAGCAAACTGATTTTAATCGAAAAATTTACAATTTAATTTGACCAAATGTATAGTCAGTTCATAGGACATTTGGCGAGAAATCCGATATTTCACTGATTCAGAGTCAACTACAGTAATTTGTGCCCTCTAAAAGTAGACTTAGAGATTTCTCTAGACTTTGAAACTTTTTTATCTAAGAGAACAAACTGATTTCAATCGGAAAATTTTAAATGTAATATACCTATCTAAAAGACATTTACCACTCTTCACTATATCTCCAAAACTAAACGTCCAAATAGACTTTAAATTTTGCACGAATATCATTGATCGATTTCGGTGGACCACTGTCACCTTCCTCAGACTAGAGGGTGGTCTTTTGTGAATCCCTCTGGTCTGAGGAAGGTGAGCGTAGTTAAATCCATCACCATAATATTTATGCATTTTGTACTTATATTGTAATATATTTGTGCATTTTGTGCTTATGTTGTAATAAATTTGAGTTGTGTGACGTTTACTTGTACTGTATTGCATAAACTGTTTCATGTTTATGTGATTTATGTGATGTTTATTTAAATTTTGAGATAAATGTGGGAAGAAAATGACTTATTGCGAAACGAATAATATTTGTAGCTAAAAGCAGTGTTGAAGTCCTGGCCACGAGCGGATGTATCTCGCTGGTTAGCCGTGTTAGTGTCAAATAACCACTGACACACACAGCGCTGGTCGCGTATTCATGTATATATGTGTGTACTGTACTACTTGCCTTAAGATTTTGAATTCGAAAATTTTGTGATAAGTTGTATTTTTCAGTTAAAAAATTAGCTGATTATAAAGTTATTGCTATTAGGAACCAGCTGATTTAGCCAATAGATTTAGCTAGTACAAAAATTACAGATATACCGTCATTAGTTTGGTGTTTATAACCAATACTATGAACTCTAATACTGTACCTTATCAACACCTTTATGAAATTTCAACTTTGTTTCATGTATGACCCCTTAATATCTACACATATTTTTTAAGGTAAATGAATAAGGAAGTTTTTTCAGTAATTGAATTGAACGTAAGAATACAAACAATTTAACTGCTTTAATTGAGCCTTAAAGTTAAAAGGAGAATGTCTGCCACAAAAACATTCAACTTTACAGTTATTACAAAACGTTGTATAAGGGGTTGTTATTTGAGAGCTATGTTTAATTTATAGGGAATTTAATACTCTTTTAAATGGTATCACTTTCCATGTCACAAATAAAATTCGTTTGGTTTTACCGTCAAACTAACAGCAACAAGTCGTGGATTATATTAAAAAATCACAAAATATGCCATTACAGCCTTATGGCTGAGAAACGGGCCGTGGTTTATATGAACGACTTTGTTGCATTTTGTGAGTGGAACCCGCTGGTGAAGTTAATGTAGTTAGTAGTGAGTCACCCTGTATAATTCGAACGTTTTACAATGAAATTATTTTTTGACCCGAAAATACAATTTTATTCTTAACCAACCAAACATAACCTGACTTATCCTAACTGTATACATACTCAACAAAGATGCGTAGTGTGCGTTTAAATAGGATTCCTGGCCATATCATAAATGGTAAATGGCCATATCATAAATGGTAAATGACCATATCATTAATGGTAAATGGCCATATCATAAATGGTAAATGGAAATATCTAATTAAAAAATGACAGCAAAATGTTCGGTAATTTAGATTTGTATTTAAAAAACGTAATTTCTAAATAAAAAGCATGTTCTCAGAAAATCAAGACTTGATTTTACTCACTGGTGATAAAAAAGTCAAGATTTGTGAAGTCTTTAGAAACTGCATGGATACCAAAGTTTGTAATGAGAATAGGGTTATGAATTCATTGGAAGAATTATTTAATTTAAAATAAAGGTGTAAGGATCGTGAAATCTTATGAATTAATTGGTATATTTAGATTTTTTTCAAATTGATGAGATTTTTTCATAGTTATTTTTATTCATAAAATAAAAAAGAACAAAAATAAAAACTAACAGAACTCAACAATAATACTTCAGCAGTTGCCTTTTCTGATTTTGATAAGTGTTGTTAAGTACTTTAAGGGTGGTGTATGAGTGTTGTTAAGTAGTGTAAGGTGGTGTATAAGTCTTGTTAAGTGTGAGGGTAGTGTATAAGTGTTGTTAAGTGTGAGGGTAGTGTATAAGTGTTGTTAAGTAGTGTAAGGGTGGTGTATAAGTGTTGTTAAGTAGTGTAAGGGTCGTGTATAAGTCTTGTTAAGTGTGACGGTAGTGTATAAGTGTTGTTAAGTAGTGTAAGGGTGGTGTATAAGTGTTGTTAAGTGTGAGGGTAGTGTATAAGTGTTGTTAAGTAGTGTAAGGGTGGTGTATAAGTCTTGTTAAGTGTGAGGGTAGTGTATAAGTGTTGTTAAGTAGTGTAAGGGTCGTGTATAAGTTTTGTTAAGTGTGAGGGTAGTTTATAAGTGTTATTAAGTGTGAGGGTAGTGTATAAGTGTTGTTAAGTAGTGTAAGGGTGGTGTATAAGTCTTGTTAAGTGTGAGGGTAGTGTATAAGTCTTGTTAAGTGTGAAGGTAGTGTATAAGTGTTGTTAAGTAGTGTAAGGGTCGTGTATAACTCTTGTTAAGTGTGAGGGTAGTGTATAAGTCTTGTTAAGTGTGAGGGTAGTGTATAAGTGTTGTTAAGTAGTGTAAGGGTGGTGTATAAGTCTTGTTAAGTGTGAGGATAGTATATAAGTGTTGTTAAGTGTGAGGGTAGTGTATGAGTGTTCTTAAGTAGTGTAAGGGTAGTGTATAAGTCTTGTTAACTGTGAGGGTAGTGTATAAGTGTTGTTAAGTAGTGTAAGAGTGGTGTATAAGTCTTGTTAAGTGTGAGGGTAGTGTATAAGTGTTGTTAAGTGTGAGGGTAGTGTATAAGTGTTGTTAAGTGTGAGGGTAGTGTATAAGTGTTGTTAAGTATGAGGGTAGTGTATAAGTGTTGTTAAGTGTAAGGGTAGTGTATGAGTGTTCTTAAGTAGTGTAAGGGTAGTTTATAAGTCTTGTTAACTGTGAGGGTAGTGTATAAGTGTTGTTAAGTAATATAAGGGTAGTGTAAGCGTTGTTAAGTAATCTAAGGGTAGTGTATAAGTGTTGTTAAGTAGTGTAAGGGTAGTGTATAAGTGTTGTTAAGTAGTGTAAGGGTAGTGTATGAGTGTTGTTAAGTAGTGTAAGGGTGGTATATGAGTGTTATTAAGTAATGTAAGGGTAGTGTATAAGTCTTGTTAAGTGTGAGGGTAGTGTATAAGTGTTGTTAAGTAGTGTAAGTGTAAATGTAATTGGTCGGTAGCGTAGTTGGTTCAATCCCAGCTTCATATGCTAAAGGTTCTCAGTTCGATCCCAATCAGAGTCATAATACATTTTGAGAAGGATCAGCTGATAACCACCGGCTGTTCATTTGTCATTGGGCTATTAATTAATGACACTTTCTAAGGAATAGTCGGCCTTAGTTTGTAACAATGACTACATTCGCTCATCTACACTCATCACACTCATTCGAAATCCATATTCGCCCATATCTTGACGATCGGCGTCTTATGAATAAATAAATAAATAAAAAAAAAAATGTATAAGTGTTGTTAAGTAGTGTAAGTGTGATGTATAAGTGTTGTTAAGTAGTGTAAGGGCCGTGTATAAGTGTTGTTAAGTAATGTAAGAGTAGTGTATAAGCGTTGTTAAGTAGTGTAAGGGTGGTGCATAAGTGCTGTTAAGTAATGTAAGGGTAGTGTATAAGTGTTGTTAAGTAGTGTAAGGGTAGTGTATGAGTGTTGTTAAGTAGTGTGAGGGTGGTATATGAGTGTTATTAAGTAATGTAAGGGTAGTGTATAAGTCTTGTTAAGTGTGAGGGTAGTGTATAAGTGTTGTTAAGTAGTGTAAGTGTGATGTATAAGTGTTGTTAAGTAGTGTAAGTGTGATGTATAAGTGTTGTTAAGTAGTGTAAGTGTGATGTAAAAGTGTTGTTAAGTAGTGTAAGTGTGATGTAAAAGTGTTGTTAAGTAGTGTAAGGGTGGTATATGAGTGTTATTAAGTAATGTAAGGGTAGTGTATAAGTCTTGTTAAGTGTGAGGGTAGTGTATAAGTGTTGTTAAGTAGTGTAAGGGTAGTGTATGAGTGTTGTTAAGTAGTGTAAGGGTGGTATATGAGTGTTATTAAGTAATGTAAGAGTAGTGTATAAGTCTTGTTAAGTGTGAGGGTAGTGTATAAGTGTTGTTAAGTAGTGTAAGTGTGGTATATAAGTGTTGTTAAGTAGTGTAAGGGTGGTATATGAGTGTTATTAAGTAATGTAAGGGTAGTGTATAAGTCTTGTTAAGTGTGAGGGTATTGTATAAGTGTTGTTAAGTAGTGTAAGTGTGGTATATAAGTGTTGTTAAGTAGTGTAAGGGTGGTATATGAGTGTTATTAAGTAATGTAAGGGTAGTGTATAAGTCTTGTTAAGTGTGAGGGTAGTGTATAAGTGTTGTTAAGTAGTGTAAGTGTGGTATATAAGTGTTGTTAAGTAGTGTAAGTGTGATGTATAAGTGTTGTTAAGTAGTGTAAGGGTGGTATATGAGTGTTATTAAGTAATGTAAGGGTAGTGTATAAGTCTTGTTAAGTGTGAGGGTAGTGTATAAGTGTTGTTAAGTAGTGTAAGTGTGGTATATAAGTATTGTTAAGTAGTGTAAGGGTGGTATATGAGTGTTATTAAGTAATGTAAGGGTAGTGTATAACAAACTAGGCTACTCTTACCTCCGTCAATAATCCAATAAAACACTTTATTAAGCTGACATGTTTCGTTGCTATCACAACATTTTCAAAGCTTGCAACTCGTCAATCACATAAAACTAAACATTAAAAACACAGAACACACGGTGACACGAACATAAAGTTCATTTAGATAGCGCTATCATCCCGACCCGGCACTGGTTGGTAGAAGACTCCCAACCAGTCTTGAGTCTTCTGCCAACCAGTGCCGGGTCGGGATGATAGCGCTATCTAAATGTACTTTATGTTCGTGTCACCGTGTGTTCTGTGTTTTTAATGTTTAGTTTTATGTGATTGACGAGTTGCAAGCTTTGAAAATGTTGTGATAGCAACAAAACATGTCAGCTTAATAAAGTGTTTTATTGGATTATTGACGGAGGTAAGAGTAGCCTAGTTTGTCAAAATAATAGTCCAGGGGCCATAAACATGAATTTTAATAGTAGTGTATAAGTCTTGTTAAGTGTGAGGGTAGTGTATAAGTGTTGTTAAGTAGTGTAAGTGTGGTATATAAGTGTTGTTAAGTAGTGTAAGGGTGGTATATGAGTGTTATAAAGTAATGTAAGGGTAGTGTATAAGTCTTGTTAAGAGTGAGGGTAGTGTATAAGTGTTATTAAGTAGTGTAAGTGTGGTATATAAGTGTTGTTAAGTAGTGTAAGGGTGGTATATGAGTGTTATTAAGTAATGTAAGGGTAGTGTATAAGTCTTGTTAAGTGTGAGGGTAGTGTATAAGTGTTGTTAAGTAGTGTAAGTGTGATGTATAAGTGTTGTTAAGTAGTGTAAGTGTGATGTATAAGTGTTGTTAAGTAGTGTAAGGGCCGTGTATAAGTGTTGTTAAGTAATGTAAGAGTAGTGTATAAGCGTTGTTAAGTAGTGTAAGGGTGGTGCATAAGTGCTGTTAAGTAATGTAAGGGTAGTGTATAGGTGTTGTTAAGTAGTGTAAGGGTAGTGTATGAGTGTTGTTAAGTAGTGTAAGGGTGGTATATGAGTGTTATTAAGTAATGTAAGGGTAGTGTATAAGTCTTGTTGAGTGTGAGGGTAGTGTATAAGTGTTGTTAAGTAGTGTAAGGGTAGTGTATGAGTGTTGTTAAGTAGTGTAAGGGTGGTATATGAGTGTTATTAAGTAATGTAAGAGTAGTGTATAAGTCTTGTTAAGTGTGAGGGTAGTGTATAAGTGTTGTTAAGTAATTTAAGGGTGGTGTATAAGTCTTGTTAAATAGTGTAAGGGTAGTGTATGAGTGTTGTTAAGTAGTGTAAGGGTGGTATATGAGTGTTATTAAGTAATGTAAAGGTAGTGTATAAGTCTTGTTAAGTGTGAGGGTAGTGTATAAGTGTTGTTAAGTAGTGTAAGGGTAGTGTATGAGTGTTGTTAAGTAGTGTAAGGGTGGTATATGAGTGTTATTAAGTAATGTAAGAGTAGTGTATAAGTCTTGTTAAGTGTGAGGGTAGTGTGTAAGTGTTGTTAAGTAATTTAAGGGTGGTGTATAAGTCTTGTTAAATAGTGTAAGGGTAGTGTATGAGTGTTGTTAAGTAGTGTAAGGGTGGTATATGAGTGTTATTAAGTAATGTAAAGGTAGTGTATAAGTCTTGTTAAGTGTGAGGGTAGTGTATAAGTGTTGTTAAATAGTGTAAGGGTAGTGTATGAGTGTTGTTAAGTAGTGTAAGGGTGGTATATGAGTGTTATTAAGTAATGTAAGGGTAGTGTATAAGTCTTGTTAAGTGCGAGGGTAGTGTATAAGTGTTGTTAAGTAATGTAAGGGTAGTGTATAAGTGTTGTTGTGTAGTGTAAAGGTATTGTATAAGTCTTGTTAATTGTGAGAGTAGTGTATAAGTGTTGTTAAGTAGTGTAAGTGTGATGTATAAGTGTTGTTAAGTAATGTAAGAGTAGTGTATAAGCGTAGTTAAGTAGTGTAAGGGTGGTGTATAAGTGCTGTTAAGTAATGTAAGGGTAGTGTATAAGTGTTGTTATGTAGTGTAAGGGTATTGTATAAGTCTTGTTAATTGTGAGAGTAGTGTATAAGTGCTGTTAAGTAGTGTAAGGGTAGTGTAAACGTGCTGTTAAGTAGTGTAAGGGTGGTGTATAAGTGCTGTTAAGTAATGTAAGGGTAGTGTATAAGTGTTGTTATGTAGTGTAAGGGTATTGTATAAGTCTTGTTAATTGTGAGAGTAGTGTATAAGTGTTGTTAAGTAGTGTAAGGGTAGTGTATAAGTGCCGTTAAGTAATGTAAGGGTAGTGTATAAGTGTTGTTAGGTAGTGTAAGGGTAGTGTATAATTGTTGTTAGGTAGTGTAAGGGTAGTGTATAAGTGTTGTTAGGTAGTGTAAGGGTAGTGTATAACTGAAAAGTGCTATAAGTAGAGTTAGTTGAAAACCAGTGGTATTACTTTGTGTGATTTGAACAAGGTAAAACGGTTTTTTCTGAAATCGGTCACTATTTTTGTATTAATTTTACTTATGTTGTAATATATTTGTGTTGTGTGTAGCCATTTGTATAAATTTTTATATGGTTTATTCTCAATGAGAAAGGAAATGATAGATTTAGTAAAACAAAGTCTTAGGTCAAACACAAGTTATGGGTTCTATTTTATAATGCTTTAATTAAGATCAAATTAAATATTTTGTAATTAAAATTGACAAAATATTTATTTTATGAATTAAATGGAAGGTTAGAAAAGCAAGGTATGGAGTGAGTAAATAATTTCGATTGTCTAGGTTCTTGAATTATTAGCTCGATAATTGAGAGTTGGTGTGGCTAAATTTATTTTGTCAGTAAAACTTGGCAATGTACACATCTCTCATACACTTACATATATACTACTTTTATTTGGTTTTAATGCTTAGAAAATTTAAAGTGATTTATTTTGAAGGAAATACTTAATCAATATTGAATGTTATGAGCTTAGGTTTATTTTATCAACTAAGGAATATAAGGTTACATATGAAATTAAAAAAGGACTAAAAATATAAAAGGCTATATAAGGAAATTCTTCTAATAAATAGAACATAATTATAAGATATGTTGCATAGCTTTTTTTATACCACCTTTTTTTATCAAACACCTTCATTTTATACTAAAAATATTTTTTCTTTGAGCAACATTTTTGGCTCTTGTTAAAAACATAAATATTTAACTCTTCTTAAATTAAAATATTCAACAATTTACTTCTATGTATTAACATTTCTATCCTTACTTACATAAAACTATTTAGTTGTCATACACAAATAAGTAAATTCTATTTTAAACTGGTCTGTTCAATATATATTGTGTACACTGTGTGAGGGGGGAGGAAACCAAAACAAGTTTGTAAGATATAAAAGCAAACATGATATTACTTTGTTACATTCGCCACTCGTAGTTGAAGTAGATTAGCCCCGAGTTAAACAGCTTTCCCGTGAGACTTAAGTCATTAATTGTGAACTTCGTTCATTAGTAGCGGGCTACTTCCTGCATACTCCGCATCACTTATTTACATTACAGGTTTCATTCAATCAAGGTTATTCTAAATTATGTTTAACTAGGAAAATGCTCAAATGCATTTAAAACAGTTTATATATTAATAGTTTTTTCCTCCAAGTCATTTTTGGTTGGAATATTTCCTGTAGTTGGATATTTGGCTATTGTAAATTTGTGAAATCATATAATTTTCGTAACTAAGAAATAAATCATGGGGACAAATGTCTTAGTAAAATAAATAATGTGCCAACATTACAAGAAGTTTGACAATTCCTTACACGTGAAACAAGAAATGTAGTTTTACCTAGAAAAATATTTATTAATTTAGTTTTTAATAAATTTGTTAAATGATTGTGTATTTTAAGTTTGTTTTGGGGAGTTGATTATGTCCACAAAAATAAGGAGCCCCCTTGTGTACTACGTACGAGGAATGTATTACATCACACAATACTCGTGGAATGTATTGTTTGATGAAATGATCTATTTTTCATGAATAATTAATGTAAGAGAGATAAAAATACATTTTTTATAATCAAAAGACTGAAAGGACCTTTTAACGATATGAGAATGAATTCTAAAAAAGTGTTAGCTTTTGCCAAAATATTGTTGAGATGTTAAATTGGTTCTAACTTTGGTGTTAGCGTTACTCCTTATATAGATATAGTTCTGTTGACGTATTGGTTTGGCTCTAACTTTGGTGTTGGCATTACTCCTATAGATATAGTTAGGTTGACGTATTGGTTTGGCTCTAACTTTGGTGTTGGCATTACTCCTATAGATATAGTTCTGTTGACGTATTGGTTTGGCTCTAACTTTGGTGTTGGCATTACTCCTATAGATATAGTTCTGTTGACGTGTTGGTTTGACTCTAACTTTGGTGTTGGCATTACTCCTATAGATATAGTTCTGTTGACGTGTTGGTTTGACTCTAACTTTGGTGTTGGCATTACTCCTATAGATATAGTTCTGTTGACGTGTTGGTTTGACTCTAACTTTGGTGTTGGCATTACTCCTATAGATATAGTTCTGTTGACGTGTTGGTTTGACTCTAACTTTGGTGTTGGCATTACTCCTATAGATATAGTTCTGTTGACGTGTTGGTTTGACTCTAACTTTGGTGTTGGCATTACTCCTATAGATATAGTTCTGTTGACGTGTTGGTTTGGCTCTAACTTTGGTGTTGGCATTACTCCTATAGATATAGTTCTGTTTACGTGTTGGTTTGACTCTAACTTTGGTGTTGGCATTACTCCTATAGATATAGTTCTGTTGACGTATTGGTTTGGCTCTAACTTTGGTGTTGGCATTACTCCTATAGTTATAGTTAGGTTGACGTATTGGTTTGGCTCTAACTTTGGTGTTAGAGTTACTCCTATAGTTATAGTTAGGTTGACGTATTGGTTTGGCTCTAACTTTGTGTTGGCATTACTCCTATATATATATATAGTTCTGTTGACGTGTTGGTTTGGCTCTAACTTTGGTGTTAGAGTTACTCCTATAGTTATAGTTAGGTTGACGTATTGGTTTGGCTCTAACTTTGGTGTTGGCATTACTCCTATAGATATAGTTCTGTTGACGTATTGGTTTGGCTCTAACTTTGGTGTTGGCATTACTCCTATAGATATAGTTCTGTTGACGTATTGGTTTGACTCTAACTTTGGTGTTGGCATTACTCCTATAGATATAGTTCTGTTTACGTGTTGGTTTGACTCTAACTTTGGTGTTGGCATTACTCCTATAGATATAGTTCTGTTGACGTATTGGTTTGGCTCTAACTTTTGTGTTGGCATTACTCCTATAGATATAGTTCTGTTGACGTGTTGGTTTGGCTCTAACTTTGGTGTTAGCGTTACTCCTATATATATAGTTCTGTTGACGTGTTGGTTTGGTTCTAACTTTTGTGTTGGCATTACTCCTATAGATATAGTTCTGTTGACGTGTTGGTTTGGTTCTAACTTTTGTGTTGGCATTACTCCTATAGATATAGTTCTGTTGACGTGTTGGTTTGGTTCTAACTTTTGTGTTGGCGTTACTCCTATATATATAGTTCTGTTGACGTGTTGGTTTGGCTCTAACTTTGGTGTTGGCATTACTCCTATAGATATAGTTCTGTTGACGTGTTGGTTTGGTTCTAACTTTAGTGTTGGCATTACTCCTATAGATATAGTTCTGTTGACGTGTTGGTTTGGCTCTAACTTTGGTGTTGGCATTACTCCTATAGATATAGTTCTGTTGACGTATTGGTTTGGCTCTAACTTTGGTGTTGGCATTACTCCTATAGATATAGTTCTGTTGACGTGTTGGTTTGGCTCTAACTTTGGTGTTGGCATTACTCCTATAGATATAGTTCTGTTGACGTATTGGTTTGGCTCTAACTTTGGTGTTGGCATTACTCCTATAGATATAGTTCTGTTGACGTATTGGTTTGGCTCTAACTTTGGTGTTGGCATTACTCCTATAGATATAGTTCTGTTGACGTATTGGTTTGACTCTAACTTTGGTGTTGGCATTACTCCTATAGATATAGTTCTGTTTACGTGTTGGTTTGACTCTAACTTTGGTGTTGGCATTACTCCTATAGATATAGTTCTGTTGACGTATTGGTTTGGCTCTAACTTTGGTGTTGGCATTACTCCTATAGATATAGTTCTGTTGACGTGTTGGTTTGGCTCTAACTTTGGTGTTGGCATTACTCCTATAGATATAGTTCTGTTGACGTGTTGGTTTGGTTCTAACTTTAGTGTTGGCATTACTCCTATAGATATAGTTCTGTTGACGTGTTGGTTTGGCTCTAACTTTAGTGTTGGCATTACTCCTATAGATATAGTTCTGTTGACGTGTTGGTTTGGTTCTAACTTTAGTGTTGGCATTACTCCTATAGATATAGTTCTGTTGACGTGTTGGTTTGGTTCTAACTTTAGTGTTGGCATTACTCCTATAGATATAGTTCTGTTGACGTATTGGTTTGGCTCTAACTTTGGTGTTGGCATTACTCCTATACTATATATAGTTCTATTGACGTGTGTTATAACATATGGTGTATTAAGAGATTTTATTTCCCTCTTGTTTTATTAATGTTTATCAATGGAATCATTGGTATAATTAATTTAGTGAGCAATTTTTTTAAGTAGCCGTTCACTTCTGAGAAATATAACGTTCTCTTATTAATAAATTAACGACTAAAATATTATATACCTTTAGAAAATATATTCTAAATAGAATTTTCATCTCATAACAGAAGTTGGAAATATATATGTGGTATTATCATTGATTTTGTACACAAACAGATTTCCCATCCAATGTTAAATGTTTAGTCTCAAAATATCAGCTGTTTTTGTGGCCCATTGTGGAGCGCTAGTGTAAATGTAATGCAGTTTAAACCAGCTGTGGTTGCGGGGCGCAAATATTCCTATTAGTTGGAATATCTATTGTAGGTGTATACAACAACGGTATTATTTACACCGTGGAGCAAATGTATGATGTATAATAACACTGCAGTGGTTAATTGAACCAGCAGTTTGAAGAAGGGAACAAGCGCAAAAAAATCGATATTTCATTTTTTGTCGAAAAACCAATCTTACAGCATAGGCGCACATTGCCAGTTAGAAGAACGGAATAAAACCACTCGGATCATGGTGATATTGGCCTGTCAAATTCTAGTGAGTTAGAAGAAGGGAACGACTCCGACTGTTTCTAAACGCGCCCGCCAGAGTGCGTGTGAATGCGCTCGAGTAGAAGGGATATGTTCCTTTTGCAACGCCCGATGATGAGTTTTAGCCAAATGATGATTCGGTGGTGGGGGAAGGTCACGTGACCGGATCCAAGGTGGCGGCCCCGGATCAAAGATGGCTGCCCCCATTCCTGCCAACCTGTTGGGAATTTTCCCCTCCCAAAAATTCCCAAATTTCCCTCAAATCCCCTTTTGTACTATATAAAATACACTATTAGCCTTGTTATACTATATAAAATGCACTTTTAGCCTAGCTATATTGTATTGCATGCGTATCTGTACACGTGTACCAAATTTGAGCGAAATCGAACGGTAAATAACGAAACTAGATCCGGAGTGGTGGGGGTAAAGATAAGTCCAGAGACGACATATACATAATACAAACGGTTTATATTGTATGGCACGCGTATTTGTACACGTGTACCAAATTTGAGCGAAATCGGATGGTAAATAACGAAACTAGATCCAAAGTGGTGGGGGAAAAGATAAGTTCAAAGGTGTTATTTTTGGAAAAATTTTGTTATAGGTAGGTCGGAAATGGTATACGCAGGTGGGCCTAATAACTTTCGGGGGTCGAAAAAAATGTCCAAGGCTCTCGGACGCACCGTTTTCGAGATATAAGCAAAAAACCACTTTTTACGGGAAATGTATTGATTGTTTCGAAAGAATACCTTCGGGGGTTTCCGGAGATTGTCGGGAACCTTCGGCAATCGTTGAGGTCCTGTGTAAGCAGACCGGTCAGCGATCAGTTGTCGACGAGCCTTCGAGCGGCAAGTACTGTTCTCTCCTGACTCTCTGATTCCTGCCTGCGCAGAACTTCTCGGTTGGTGAGTATTTAGAAAATATACGGTTGGTGTTAGAGACAGGCCTTGAGTCCTTGTGATTCGGCCAGTTTTAAACACCGATCAGTCCTTTAGCAAACTTTGCAAGGCTAAAGTTTGCTAAAGGACTCGCGGGGGATTCCGTGAGAGTGGTGGGACGCACTCTCGGCCAACTTCGACTTGGCAGCGGATACCCGGGTGGGGCCAGCGTGTGACGCACTGGCTTTTCCTCATAAGGCAACTGCCGTTAGGAGTCGTCACTAGGTTCCCTTAGCTTGCTTTTACCCTCCCCAGTGCCGTGTTAGAACACCGATGTGTCTAACACTGAGCCACTTTCTGGTCTTTAGGTATTCTCCGAAACAGTCAATACATTTCCCGTAAAAAGTGGTTTTTTGCTTATATCTCGAAAACGGTGCGTCCTAGAGCCTTGGAAATTTTTTTCGACCCCCCAAAGGCTCAGGACCCACCTGCGTACACCATTTCCGACCTACCTATAACAAAATTTTTCCAAAAATAACACCTTTGAACTTATCTTTTCCCACACCACTTTGGATCTAGTTTCGTTATTTACCATCCGATTTCGCTCAAATTTGGTACACGTGTACAAATACGCGTGCCATACAATATAAACCGTTTGTATTATGTATATGTCGTCTCTGGACTTATCTTTACCCCCACCACTCCGGATCTAGTTTCGTTATTTACCGTTCGATTTCGCTCAAATTTGGTACACGTGTACAGATACGCATGCAATACAATATAGCTAGGCTAAAAGTGCATTTTATATAGCATAACAAGGCTAATAGTGTATTTTATATAGTACAAAAGGGAATTTAAGGGAAATTTGGGAATTTTTGGGAGGGAAAATTCCCAACAGGTTGGCAGGACTGGGGGCCGCCATCTTGGATCCGGGGCATATATATTACGAAGATTTCAGGACAATCCTCATTCAGTCTCAGACTTTTGAACGAGACACATCTAGCAGCTCCGCTATTTACAACGTACATAACCTATAAATTCATTTGCAGATCATCATCATGAACCCCAACCAGATTGCATGCCCTAGATGCAGCAAGACTATGTCTAAGGCAAACATAGTTCGCCACCTCAAGAGCTGCACCGGGCCTACAACAACCCAGGAGCCTCAACGTCCCTGTCCGGCTTGCGGAGTCATGATAACTATCTCCCACCACAGACGCCACCTCAAGAAGTGTAGCCCCGCTCACCTGAAGAGGAAAGCCGACGAGCCAGCCCCCTCCACTTCCAAGGTTGCTCGTTTTGAGGACGACCCCCAACCGTCAACCAGCACTTCCATCATTGATACCGTCCGCTCAACCATCGTATCGGCATACAATACGGCTAAGGGAGCAGTAGATCATCTGATTGGAGGAAAGCAGCTCCGTATTGAAGAGATTGAGAAGGCGTTCCGGGGCAGGATGAAGACCTACTCCGTCGTCAATCGTCCCGGTATTAAGGATCCAGCTGGATTCCTCCGACAAGCCAGAGAGCTAATCATGGCGAAGATTGCAGAAAACTTGAATGCAGAGAACATCAAGACGCAATTAGTTTTCATCGCCGAGTATAAGAAGCCAGTAGGCGATAACGATGAGAGGAAGGAGATGAACTTCAAGACTAAGAACGCCATCATCCTTCCCACCACTAACATTGTGAACTATCTGGAGGACGCCGAGGGGAAGCTTCTAAAGGAAATGGACGAGTTCTACGCCAAGGGATCCGGGTGGACCCTCAGCAAGATCATCTCCCTGGAACTGAGAATCAACAACTACAAGCCTCTTCGTGGATCAACATACTGTGAACTACCAAAGAAAATTGCAGCTAAACACGCCGTGCTCAATATCAATAACAACGACAACAAGTGTTTCCTGTGGTCTGTGCTAGCCGCACTTCACCCTATTCACCAAAAAGACCAACCTCATCGGGTTCAACACTATCTACCCTATGAGCACGCCTTTGACCAATTCCTTCAAGGCATCACATTCCCCATCAGCCTCGACCACGTCAAGTTATTTGAGAAGAGGTCTGGGATCTCCATCAATGTCTACGCCTACGATGAAAAGTTCGTAGTGTACCCGCTGCTGGTCACGGTTAGGGAGCAGCAGAAACACATCGACCTGCTATATATAAAGGACAAGAACAACGCCCACTATTGCCTAATTCGAGATCTCGCCAGATTAGCTGGCCGGCAAATTACAAAAAACCATAAAAGAACATGGATATGCCGTAGGTGTCTACAGCACTATGGAAGAGAAGATCTGCTAGCCTCACACATGGAATACTGCAACGACCAAGAAGCTGTTAGGATTGAAATGCCTAAACAGGGCAGCAAAATCAAGTTCGAGGAAGGGAATAGAACGATGAGAGTACCCTTCGCTGGATACGCCGACTTCGAATGCATGCTGACCGCCATTGAGACGGAGGAGGATGAAAGGATGGACGAGGATGGAGCAGCAAAATCATATACCAAGCAGTATCAGAAGCATGAGGCTGTAAGTTTCTGCTACTATATTGTCTACGCTGATGATCACTACGGAGAACCTCTGAAATACTTTGGATCCGATGCAGCACAAGTTTTTGTCGAGAGTCTGTTCAGAGAGTCGAAGAAAATTGCTCACCTGTACTCTTCTGCAGCAGCCAAACCGATGGACCTAACCCCAGAAGATCTCACTACCATCGCCAACTCTACAATCTGCCATATTTGCGAGAAGCCTTTTAGAGACCCGGAAGACTACAAAGTCAGAGACCACGACCATCTTACTGGAAAATTCAGAGGCATCGCTCACAACACCTGCAATCTAAAGTTCCGCAAACCTAATTTCATTCCAATCTTCATCCTCAACTTGAGCGGCTATGACACACATCTATTCATAAAAATGTTCGGACTCAATGACGAAACTATTAGCGTCATCCCCAATAACGAGGAGCGATACATTTCCTACACCGTAGAGATTGAGGGAGGAGTAAAACTACGGTTCCTTGATTCTTGCCGCTTTATGATGTCCAGCCTCAACTCACTGACGAAGAACTTAACGACACCACAATTCCGCGAAACATCAAAATTCTACTCTGGAGAGAAACTACAACTACTCATCAAGAAGGGTATCTACCCCTACGACCATATGGACTCCTTGAAAAAATATCAGCTCACCAGCCTACCAGAAAAGAAGGACTTTTACAACAGGCTAAACAAGACGGATATCACAGATGCAGAACACGAACACGCTCAGACAGTATGGAACACATTCAAAATCTCCAACATGGAAGAATACACTCTCCTGTACAACCAGACGGACGTTCTGCTTTTGGCGGACATTATGGAAAACTTTAGAGACGTTTGTATGAACACCTACAAGCTCGACCCAGCATGGTATTTCACCGCTCCCGGACTGGCATGGAGTGCAATGCTTAAAACTACGAGAGTTGAACTGGATCTGTTGACCGACAATGAAATGCGGCTGATGATCGCCCGAGGTATTCGAGGAGGAATATCCCAGTGTTCCAACCGTTATGCAAAGGCAAACAACCCCTATATGGAGGATTATGACATGGACAGGCCTACTACTTACCTCACATATCTCGACGCCAATAACTTATATGGATGGGCTATGAGCCATCCTATGGCTTATGCAGACTTTCTATGGGCGCACGATCCTGAAAACATCGACATCATGAGCATACCGGATGACGCTCCTAGAGGCTACATCTTCGAAGTGGATCTAGAGTACCCTCGAGAGCTACACGACACCCATTCGGACTATCCATTGGCACCAGAGCAGCGCATTCCTCCAGGCTCCAAGAACATGAAACTCCTACTCACTCTCTTCAACAAGGAGAAATATGTTATTCACTACCGAAACCTAAAAAAGTACATCTCCCTTGGCATGCGGGTGAAGAAAATCCATAGAGCTGTCAGCTTTATGCAAAGTACTTGGCTAAAGGCTTACATCGATTTAAACACCGACATGAGAACCAGAGCAACAAACCAATTTGAGAAAGACTTCTATAAGCTGAGGAACAACTCAGTCTTCGGTAAAACTATGGAAAACATACTAAACAGAGTGGATATCCGCCTCGCCACCAAGGAAACACAAGCTGATAAGTGGATGGCGCAGCCTAATTTCAAGAGCCGTACCATATTCACAGAACACCTGGCTGCAGTTCATATGAGTAAGACACGTCTGTTGTTCAATAAAGCTATATACTTAGGCATGAGCATCCTGGACGTTTCTAAGTTGTTGATGTATGAGTTTCACTACGATGTAATCAAGAAGAAATATGGTGAAAAAGCGCAACTCCAGTATACGGACACAGACTCCCTTACATATATGATTGAAACAGTTGACTGGTATAAAGACATGAAGGAGATGATTCATCTATTCGACACCAGCGATTACTCCGACCCCAACCGTTTTGACATTCCAAGAGTTAATAAAATAGTGTTGGGTGTGATGAAGGATGAGCTTAGCGGACGTATATTGTTTGAGTACGTTGGACTACGCTCTAAAATGTACGCTAGCCGGTCTGAAAACGGAGAAGCTAAGAAGGCAAAAGGAGTAAAGAAATCTGTAGTAAAGAATGAACTAGAGTTTTCTGACTATAAGGAGTGCCTCGATAAATTCTGCCTCCTCTACAGTACTGTGGATGTTACGTTGGATGACGCTTTGGAGAGAAATAAAAAGTATAAATCCTGCCAAGTGAATAGAACAATGAATCTAATTAGGAGTCGCCGCCATGAACTGTACAGCATAGATCAAAATAAAATAGCGCTTTCAGCCTACGATGATAAGCGTTTCATTTTAGAAGGAGGCATAAAGACCCTGCCATGGGGACATTATTCAATCGATGAAGAAGCGATGATTGACCGAGCCGTCTTAGACGCGCTGATGGTGGAGTAAGGAGACAGATGGGAGCACAGATGTGCAGGAGGTAGCAAATAGAAGAAGGTCGGCTACCACTTTCCGCAGCGGGGAGGGGCTGCGGAATCCTTTAAAAACCAATAAATATTTTGGTTTACAAAAATCTTAATCAGTTATGAATTGGACACAATTCGGCTGCGGAATCCCTTAAAAACCAATAAATATTTTGGTTTACAAAAATCTTAATCAGTTATGAATTGGATACAATTCAATCCAGTTATGAATGTGAGAGAAACCATCGCCAGAGAGCTACACGCTCCAGCCAGAAGAACATTTCCCACCAGACCTGTACTTTTAACAGTACCACACTGTTACAGGTTACTAACATGTCCGTAGAAACCCAATTTACGACATTGGATGGGCTCAACCCGTCCGTAGTGCAATGTAAAAACCTCGTACTGGACGAACCTTCTTCTTAATTACGGTAACTCCTACGCCAGGTAAGTAATGTTAAGTTAGTTTTAAGTAAACTCTTTTACCGTCAACCTTTAAAAAACAATCTGTAAAATAAATTCTGTTATAATATGAACACTTTTGTGAGCTTACATAACTACAATTTATTAACGGATATCTCCAGCTCTGTGTGAATTTCTATAGAATACCGTACCATCGAGGTGAGGGCGGCCCAAATTCAATAAAAAAGCCCGACTGTTCTCTAAGGCAGCCGTAAAACGCATAAGACCTGAGGCAGTCCTGC
Source organism: Stictocephala bisonia (assembly GCA_035578905.1). NCBI lineage: Eukaryota > Metazoa > Arthropoda > Insecta > Hemiptera > Membracidae > Stictocephala > Stictocephala bisonia. The sequence goes on from JAQJVL010002582.1 coordinate 87,188, forward strand.
AGCTTGGGGCTGGGCTAATCCCCGTAAGACCTCAAGTCGCAGTCCGGGCCCTCGTAAGGTACGTGTATGATTGAATGTTACACTCTATGGCTGGACAGTATCCATAGGTCCTGTGTGTGAGGGAGAGTAACCTACAAAAAAAAAAAAAAAAAAAACAAAAAAAAAAAAGAAAAAGAAAAAAACACAAAAACCTACTGTAAAAAAACAGAATTAAAAAATAATAAAAATAAATTTATAAATAAAAAACCCCTTTGTAAGTCTGTACGTCACATTGAAAGGCTTCTCTAAGTAAAGTGATGTCTTTACTTACAGAGGGACCGAAAAAATACAAAAAATAAATACAAAAAAATTATAAAAAAACAATAACTAAATAATACTCGTAAGGGAGCACAGACGTGCAGGAGGTAGCAAATAGAAGAAGGTCAGCTACCACTTTCCGCAGCGGGGAGGGGCTGCGGAATCCCTTAAAAACCAATAAATATTTTGGTTTACAAAAATCTTAATCAGTTATGAATTGGAAAAAAATCAATCCAGTTATGAATGTGAGAGAAATCACCGCCAAAGAGCTACACGCTCTGGCCAGAAGAACATTTCCCACCAGACCTGTAAACCCGGGTGTTATTAACCCACGTTGATTTAACCCGGGTTTTATTAACCCACGTTGATTTAACCCGAGTTAGCCCAACCCAGGCTATAAATAGAGTTGTTTTCTAAATTCTTTATTATTAAACATGAATTCGAATGAACAAGATCTTGTATCAGCTTTGGCTTCGCCACGCGCACCAGCCAGAAGAACATTTCCCACCATACCTGTGGACTTCTTTTGTTGCATATTGCGATGCAGAAAGACTTGGAAAACAGAAAAACAGAAAAACAGAAAACAGGAAAACAGGAAAACAGGAAAACAGGAAAACAGGAAAACAGGAAAACAGGAAAACAGGAAAACAGAAAAACAGGAAAACAGAAAAACAGGAAAACAGAAAAACAGAAAACAGAAAAACAGAAAAACAGAAAAACAGAAAAACAGAAAAACAGAAAAACAGAAAAACAGAAAAACAGAAAAACAGAAAAACAGAAAAACAGAAAAACAGAAAAACAGAAAAACAGAAAAACAGAAAAACAGAAAAACAGAAAAACAGAAAAACAGAAAAACAGAAAAACAGAAAAACAGAAAAACAGAAAAACAGAAAACAGAAAAACAGAAAAACAGGAAAACAGAAAAACAGGGGCGTTATTCTGTTTTCCTGTTTTTCTGTTTTCTGTTTTTCTGTTTTTCTGTTTTCCTGTTTTTCTGTTTTCCTGTTTTCCTGTTTTCCTGTTTTCCTGTTTTCTGTTTTTCTGTTTTTCTGTTTTCCAAGTCTTTCTGCATCGCAATATGCAACAAAAGAAGTCCACAGGTATGGTGGGAAATGTTCTTCTGGCTGGTGCGCGTGGCGAAGCCAAAGCTGATGCAAGATCTTGTTCATTCGAATTCATGTTTAATAATAAAGAATTTAGAAAACAACTCTATTTATAGCCTGGGTTGGGCTAACTCGGGTTAAATCAACGTGGGTTAATAAAACCCGGGTTAAATCAACGTGGGTTAATAAAACCCGGGTTAACACAACGTGGGTTAGCCTGGGTTAAATCAACGTGGGTTAATAAAACCCAGGTTAACACAACGTGGGTTAATAACACCCAGGTTTACAGGTCTGGTGGGAAATGTTCTTCTGGCCAGAGCGTGTAGCTCTTTGGCGGTGATTTCTCTCACATTCATAACTGGATTGATTTTTTTTCCAATTCATAACTGATTAAGATTTTTGTAAACCAAAATATTTATTGGTTTTTAAGGGATTCCGCAGCCCCTCCCCGCTGCGGAAAGTGGTAGCCGACCTTCTTCTATTTGCTACCTCCTGCACGTCTGTGCTCCCTTACGAGTATTATTTAGTTATTGTTTTTTTATAATTTTTTTGTATTTATTTTTTGTATTTTTTGGGTTCCTCTGTAAGTAAAGACATCACTTTACTTAGAGAAGCCTTTCAATGTAACGTACAGACTTACAAAGGGGTTTTTTATTTATAAATTTATTTTTATTATTTTTTAATTCTGTTTTTTTACAGTAGGTTTTTGTGTTTTTTTCTTTTTCTTTTTTTTTTTTTGTTTTTGTTTTTTTTTTTTTGTAGGTTACTCTCCCTCACACACAGGACCTATGGATACTGTCCAGCCATAGAGTGTAACATTCAATCATACACGGACCTTACGAGGGCCCGGACTGCGACTTGAGGTCTTACGGGGATTAGCCCAGCCCCAAGCTGCAGGACTGCCTCAGGTCTTATGCGTTTTACGGCTGCCTTAGAGAACAGTCGGGCTTTTTTATTGAATTTGGGCCGCCCTCACCTCGATGGTACGGTATTCTATAGAAATTCACACAGAGCTGGAGATATCCGTTAATAAATTGTAGTTATGTAAGCTCACAAAAGTGTTCATATTATAACAGAATTTATTTTACAGATTGTTTTTTAAAGGTTGACGGTAAAAGAGTTTACTTAAAACTAACTTAACATTACTTACCTGGCGTAGGAGTTACCGTAATTAAGAAGAAGGTTCGTCCAGTACGAGGTTTTTACATTGCACTACGGACGGGTTGAGCCCATCCAATGTCGTAAATTGGGTTTCTACGGACATGTTAGTAACCTGTAACAGTGTGGTACTGTTAAAAGTACAGGTCTGGTGGGAAATGTTCTTCTGGCTGGAGCGTGTAGCTCTCTGGCGATGGTTTCTCTCACATTCATAACTGGATTGAATTGTGTCCAATTCATAACTGATTAAGATTTTTGTAAACCAAAATATTTATTGGTTTTTAAGGGATTCCGCAGCCGAATTGTGTCCAATTCATAACTGATTAAGATTTTTGTAAACCAAAATATTTATTGGTTTTTTAAGGGATTCCGCAGCCCCTCCCCGCTGCGGAAAGTGGTAGCCGACCTTCTTCTATTTGCTACCTCCTGCACATCTGTGCTCCCATCTGTCTCCTTACTCCACCATCAGCGCGTCTAAGACGGCTCGGTCAATCATCGCTTCTTCATCGATTGAATAATGTCCCCATGGCAGGGTCTTTATGCCTCCTTCTAAAATGAAACGCTTATCATCGTAGGCTGAAAGCGCTATTTTATTTTGATCTATGCTGTACAGTTCATGGCGGCGACTCCTAATTAGATTCATTGTTCTATTCATTTGGCAGGATTTATACTTTTTATTTCTCTCCAAAGCGTCATCCAACGTAACATCCACAGTACTGTAGAGGAGGCAGAATTTATCGAGGCACTCCTTATAGTCAGAAAACTCTAGTTCATTCTTTACTACAGATTTCTTTACTCCTTTTGCCTTCTTAGCTTCTCCGTTTTCAGACCGGCTAGCGTACATTTTAGAGCGTAGTCCAACGTACTCAAACAATATACGTCCGCTAAGCTCATCCTTCATCACACCCAACACTATTTTATTAACTCTTGGAATGTCAAAACGGTTGGGGTCGGAGTAATCGCTGGTGTCGAATAGATGAATCATCTCCTTCATGTCTTTATACCAGTCAACTGATTCAATCATATATGTAAGGGAGTCTGTGTCCGTATACTGGAGTTGCGCTTTTTCACCATATTTCTTCTTGATTACATCGTAGTGAAACTCATACATCAACAACTTAGAAACGTCCAGGATGCTCATGCCTAAGTATATAGCTTTATTGAACAACAGACGTGTCTTACTCATATGAACTGCAGCCAGGTG